>QKWP01002228.1:62718-79810 GCA_003550325.1 Gigaspora rosea
TTTTTTTTTTCTGTGCAGTTTTTTGCTGCACGGTTTTTTTTTTTTTTTGTACCTTTTTTCTGTGCTGTTTTTTTTTTTCCGAGCTATTTTTTTCTTTTTTGTGCAATGTATTTACACTAGTTCAGTTTATAAAATTTTTGATTACTTTGAGAGCGGTGTATTTTCATTAATTGATTAAAATTTAAAATTTTAAAATTAGAAAAATATTAGTGGTTTAAATAGTGTACGTATTAATTTTAGAGCTCTGCTGTATTACGCAAACTTACATTTTTAGCGTTACATGAAATTACTTTACATTAAATAGTGCATTATCACATGATAATTGTACTGGGTGGCCCAGTCCATTGAACTATAAACCCGACCCAGCCCGGCCCAATAAACACGGGCCGGGTCCATGCCGGGCCTATAAGGTAACGGGTCGGGTCGGACCGGGTCATAAATTAACGGGCCGGGTTCATGCCGGGCCTATAAGTTCACGGGTCGGGTTCGACCCGGCCCATATGTTAATGGGTCAGGTCCATACCGGGCCTGTAAGTTAACGGGTCGGGTCCGGGTCCACAGGTACCCAGCCCGACCCGGCCCGTTTCGGACCCTACCCATGACCCACATTGTCGACTGACCGTTTATCTCTGAAATCTAGCTAATTTGTCCTGATTCCCGCGACTCCACGCGACCATCGTTACAAGAATTAACGATCGAAAGTTAGCATCGAAATCCTATAAGCTGCAAAGAAAAGAAAGGCCTAGAAGATTAGTAGAGGAATACAAATACTCAAGAACAATAAGAATTAAATAGAAATACTTATCTTAATTACAACATCACTGTAACAAGATTCTCTGAACCTTGAGACCCGGACCAAGTCTTTCCCACCTCTTTCTGCCTGCCAGTTCAAGGTTTAGAAGTCTTGACCGGTATTTAAATAGAGGTTTAAGTAAAGTACAGGGGTACTTATTGTTTATATAGGAAACCCCTGCAAATTGGAGCTTCACAACATGCAATACTATATTCAAAGATATATCTGAATGGTTAATGGCCTTTAAAGCATATATGAAGGCAGTACTAATATTATATGAAAATCGTGAAAAAGAGCTAAATACATATAGAGATCACATCAATGAATTATGTTTGAGATATGAATTTGCAGCTATAATGAAGTATGATGAAGATAGAAGAGTCACACTGGCAATGAATCGCAATACAACATTATCAAATCAGGATATTGAAGCTGAAGAAAAAAAACTTAAACATTACTGCAACAAAAAGAATTAGAATTGAAGGACACCGCTCTAGTTGGCTGGATGTGACATGGCAAGATGGCCGTGAAATCTGCATTATTAGAACAAAAGAACCTGTGCAGGAGAAAAAAAATGTGGCAGTGTTCATGCTTGTATTATATGCAAAAGAATAGGCCACAGTGAAAAAACATGCTTTCATAAAAATAACAAGTTTAACAAACTGATGCTTCAAAGAATGAACCGCAAAATAATAGATGGTCAAAAAAAAAATAAAATAAAATAAAATAAACATAAAATAAAAAATTAAATTATTATTATTAAATATATTTGTTACAGCCAATAAATACATACAATAAACAAGGTAAAGAAGAGTACTTACTATATATACATAAAAAATAAAATAATAAAAAAAAAGACTACACAGCAATAATGTCTATATATTTGAAAACAAACATAATAGAAAGATGAAAACTACGTATAAAATATTCAGCCCAATTTAAAGCATCCTGGGTATTTACAACTATACCTCAAACCAAACCTGTAAACTCAACTATTGAAGCATCTCCGCCAAAATGAACCAATTTACAAAAGAAGAAATAAAAATTGCAGTACAACTAGATCCATTAATATTTAATGTAACAACACCTATCAACAAGTTAGCATTCGAATATCTTACACAAATGCACCCAAATCGGCTATTCATTCAATATCTAATAAAAGGCTTAGAACAAGGTTTTCATTTTAATTTTACAGGCAAACGCACAACAATAGTTCAAGCAAATTTAAAGTCAATTAATATAGAACCAACAGCCTTTAAAAACTATATTAACAAAAAATTGGCAGTTGGTCATATGTGTAGTCCCTTTTTATTAAAAAGCCTACTATGTAAAATGTTCCAAATTAATCTATGTGGTCTGGTTGAAAAAAAAGATACTAAACCCCAAGCATACTGAGTAATTTCGCACTTATTAGCTTCATTTGGAGCTAGTGTAAAAGATGGAATAGATAGAATTGAATTCACAACAAAATATGAGAATATAAACCATGCAGTAGAGTGGATAATGTATTATGGAAAAGGTTGCATGCTATCAAAGTAGATATTCAAGATGCTTATCGCATACTACCAGTTCATCCAATAGATCAAGTTCTTCAGGAATTACAATATGATAGAAATATATATTTTGACAAAGCATTATCATTTGGAAACAGAGCATCAGGTGGTATATTCTGCTGATTTGCAGATGCTATTGCATGGATTGCAGTTCAACATGGAATTAGATCAATTATTCACTATGTAGATGATTTTTTGATTATATCACAAGGTCAGGCAGAGCAAGAATTGCGCAATTTCTTCAAATATTAGAAATAATGAACATTCCATTTAAACAATCAAAGTTAGAAGGACCAAATACAGCACTTACATTTCTAGGAATTTATATTAATATAATAGCTTTATCAGCAACAATATCCGAGTTAAAAAAAATAAAGATACTACAAATGTTATCTGAATAGAACAAGAGAAAGTGGTGTTATAAAAAGGAGTTGCAGTCACTAGTTGGATCACTTATATGGCTGTGTCAAACTATACCCCAAGGTAGACCTTTTGTTCAGCATTTTATCAAGGCATTAGAAGGATCCAAGAATCCAAAAAATACTATTAAAATCACCAGACAAATGAAAGCAAATATAATATGGTGGTTAAAAATATTGCCACAATGGTCTGGTGTGTATTTATTAGAGGATAGAACATGGCTGCAGCCTGAAGTGCATAATTTATTTACTGATGCATCTAATCTAGGTGGCGGAGCAACTTACAATAAGTACTTTACCATCTTTAACTGGTCCAGAACAATAGATATAATTAAGTACAATATTCAAACTCGTAAGCTCCTAACAAGTCTTATTGCAATACTTACTTTTTCACCTCTGTGGACACAAAAGCGCTTAATAATCTGGACAGATAACTTGGCTAATGCAGAAGCATACTATTCAGGATATTGTAAGAACCCTATAATAAATGAGATAATTGCTGATATATATATGGTTCAAATTCAAGAAAACTTTTCAATCAAACTTGAACATATAAATGGGAAAAATAATGTAGAAGCTGATCTATTGTCACGCAATAGTTTATAGCATGGAACCCACATGCACGCTACTTGCAACCAGTAATTCCTAGCAATTATACTAATCTAATATTTACTTTTTCATCACTCTTATAATAGGGCTGCCAGATAAATCAAATCAAAGAAGAACAAATAGGTTACAACAATTATTGAAACAAATAAATAAATTTTTAACAATTACAACAGCATTAAATAAACAGGCAGAAAACATTTAGGTATACAACCTCCAATGTATAGGACATATAATACAATAATAAAAAGGTACAAAAAATTGGCAACTGAGCAAGCTTAGAGGAATAGCAATGGAATAATTTGGCCTATATCTAAGGAAAGCTTAATAAAATTTATTACTTATTTATACAAGAAAGTTGCTACACAAACTATCACATCTTATTTGTCTGCTCTTAAGCATCATCACTTAATGAATCAAATTGAATGGAATGATGTTCAGTATGACCTTTTAGTAAAACAATTATTAAAAACAATAGAAGGCAATCATATATTTTACACAGTGCACCAAAAAGAGCATATTACAAGAACACAGTTACAAATAATCCATAATAGTTTAAATTTTCACAACACTGATAGTATCTTGTTTTGGTCAATAGCACTAGTAGCATTTTATGGCTTGGCCAGGTTAGGTGAACTACTGCCACAATGTCAGCAAGGCATAAATAAAGTACCAAAGGTACAAGGTCTAAGATTCGACAAGGCTGGTAGTGAAACTTTTGCAACAATACAGTTACCCAGAACTAAAATCCATAAAACAACTGAACGTCCAGTCTTAATTATCAACTCAACTAATGATGAATTATACCCAATTCATACATTAAAAGCCTATATAATTCACAGAACAAAGTCAACTTATGCAAAAGGGAATAATACTCTATTTGTTAAGTCTAATGGTAACCCAGCTATGAAGCACTGGTTCATAAACAAACTTAAACTACTTTTACCGGGAATGAATATAGCAGGTCACAGTTTTAGGGCAGGAGGAACAACAGAGTTGGTTTTGCGCGGAGTACAACTACCACTTATTCAAAAGATTGGTAGATAGTCATCTGATACATTTTACTTACATCCGAGCCCACCCAGCGACAATAGCTACTATTTTATCTAAAGCATATTCTGATTGACTGATTATTTACATCTTTGGAATAGATCACTCATCAGAATATTATTATTACTAAGGCAGCTCATTTTCCAAAGTATATACATATATATATTAGGGTCACAATATGTAAAAAAAAAAAAAATAAAAAATAAAAAGGGGAAATGTGAATCTAAGATGTGGAAATGTATTGTAATATATAGCCAAACTCAATATACGCATTAAAGTCAATAAAGGCTGACATCAATCATATAAACCAATTGCAAGCCTAATATCAAACAAAAATGATAGAATTCGTGCATATATTTGGAATAGTCGAATCCTGTCATTTTCGTTGCAACTGCTTATTTTTATTCGTTGGCCGGCCTGTGTTACACAGCTAGGAAACCACCGGCCATTACTGCGGTGTACCGCTTCTGCTGCTTATGGGATGCCCGGCGCAATCTCGATTGCTATTTTCTGGGTACATATCCTGTGTCAGTTCATTTGCACATCAGTCGCAACTGATGTGTGCATTCTTTAAATAAAAAAAATTCATTTCTGGTATATTAGACTGGATTTTTCCAATTGTGTCACATGCGTGCAATGCTTTTCATTCGAGTTGACAAGCAGTCAACAGATCGAAAAGATGGCTAAGCAGTAACGCCAAGCCAAACTCGTGGTCCAGGGCTGAGCCACTTCGCTCAACAAAAACAAACATCACAAAGAGACTAAACAATAAGGCTCTTCGGGCTTGGTACCATAGGTAACCAACAATGCCAAGCCAAATACAGATAAGTATCAATATAAATAATGAAATAATCTGACAAATATGTTTTATACCTGATTAAATTGCTAATACATTTAAGCGTAGAGTGTAATGTAGATCAATTTGACGTCAATGTCCACTTTTCTTCAGGTCGCATTTCTTTGTATTATTGAAATGATAACTACCCAAAAAAAAAAAAGTCTAGAAAGAAATGTTAATNAAAAAAAAAAAAAAAAAAAAAAAACAAAGTACAGCAAAAAATAGTAATAATAATAATACAAATAAAAATAATAAAAAATAAAAATAAAAAGCAAAGCAGAACAAAACACCATCATAAGGCAGAAATAGTCGAATCCTGCCATTTTCGTTGCAGCTGTATTTCATTCGCTGGCCGGCCTGTATTACACAGGTGGGAAACCACCGGCCGTTACTGCACTGTGCCGCTTCTGCTGCTTATGGGATGCCCGGCGCAATCTCGATTGCTATTTTCTGGGTACATATCCCGTGTTAGTTCATTTGCACATCAATCGCAACTGATGTGTGCATTCTTTAAATAAAGAAAATTCATTTCCAGTATATTAGACCGGATTCTTCTAATTGTGTCACATGCGTGCAATGCTTTTCGCTAATAAAGATTCTAACCTAATATAAAATGAACTTATAAAATTTTGTTGTTGGTCATGTGTGAATGTAATTAATGTTACCACACCACCATCATGACCAGCCACTGATCAAGGTCCTATAGTGAGGCATTTGCATTCCTATTTAGTTATCTTTCAATCTGTTGTACATATATAGATTAACTCAAATGAATTAACTATTTTATATAATGTTGGCAAAAGGAGGAAATAGGCAATAAAATTATTTCGCCTATGTTTTTTTTTTTGTTTTATTTCTTTATCTCTCTCTCTTTCTCTCTCTCTTGATATAACATAATAACAAAATTTTGATTGATAAATAATTTATAAAGTTTACAGATTTATTACAATTTTTTTATTTTATAGATTTTTTCAAGATTAAAAATAATGAGTATTAACAGAATTAAGATTTTTTTTTTAGTATAGTGGAATGATAATGTGAAGTTTTAAAAGAAATTGCAAAAAGATACAACTTATTATTAATAAATATTAAACTATTAAGTTTTTTATGAAATATTGGGATTATTTTTTATATATATTTTCATTAATAATGTTAAAAATTATAAGAAATAAGAAGAAAATGCTATGGATTATTGGAAATATTCTGGCAAAGAATTAATTTTAGCAATTCTTGTTGTTCCATTTACTGACTTTATTAATTATAATATGTCACTAATCTTAGGTCTTCATTGTTGTTGGGTTGTTGCATTGGATAAAAAGATTATTGATGAAAATAGATGAACTTTTTGCCATATTGGCAGAAGCTAAGAAATAGTAAGTTTGGCTATTGTTTTAGAACTCCCAATTTTTTTTATTGTTTATTAAAGCATTTAATGCGAGAAGTAAAATAACAATTTGTTGCTAAAGCAATTCAAAGTTGGTTGGTTAATGTCAACATTTTAAATTTAGAGATAAGGGATAATTTGAATGAACATAATAAAATAAAAGTTAAATTTATTGCAAAATTAAAATACTTATTTTTTTAATTTTAAAACATATATAAATTTACTTTGAGCATGCTGACAAATGACAAGATTTTGTCAATATGAATAGGGAGTTTCAGAATTAAAGATTTATAATTCAACATAGTAAAAATACTATTTAAAAAAATCCTATTTATTTTCAAAATACATCACTTATTTGTTAATTATGAAACCCCCTGATGACGAAACCATTTGTCAAACAATTTCTTAATGATGAATTGACGAATAATGAAATCTGTGACGAACGACAAAACACATAACAAAACCCATGTTGATTATAAAGCATAAGAAATCATTCTTTCTTTATAATGAAAATAAATTAATCTGTAAAAGGTTAATATTTTTGTTTGCATTATGACATCTACCGTATAAGCGTGAAATAATGCTCAGGGGCACTAATTCGAAATCCAGATACCCTAGAATAGTATATGTAGCTTGAATTAACGCGCATCCCTATAAATAAATAAAACAAAATAAATGAGTAAAAAGTGCTTCGGAATGGGTTGATATTAAGTAAATCTGTTTTTTACTTTAACAAAACTTGTTTTTCAGAAGCCAAAATTTGCTTTACTTAAGATCAAATCCAGTTCTGGAGCACTTTTTTATTCATAATACTATTTATTATAGTTAGGGTGCGACGCGCATGCATGTACACGTACTCGAAATAAGCGCAGGTCAATTAATTACCGCGCAGGTGAGTATTATTTCATGCTTGTACGGTACCCATTTTGATTATTTTATGTTATTTATTTTTTATGACACACCTAACATTACTTGATAAAAGAAGGTGTTGATCACAAAAAAACTACTGACCAAAACAAAAAATTTTACCCTTAGCACTTAGGAAACATGTTATAAAAGTTTAAAAAATAATATATCAAGTTATTTATTATCTTTTATTATTGTGAGATTTCTTTATTTTTCAGAACAAAGAATATTTTCGTCAATGTATTTAAGATTCTTTATTTGCAACTTTCTGTTCTATTAACTGTATCTTTCACTTGGTGATAGTCTATATATATTAACAAATTTTTTATACTTTTCTTATCTATATAATAAAACAGTTTAAGAAATAAAATAAAATAAAATATAAATTTACTAATTTTTATAAATGTTTACCTCTAAATTTACCCAATGTTAGCCTCGACGTTAACCTCAAAAAAGCATCAAAAGAGAGCATTGAAAAAATGTACCAAAAAAGTGATGAAATAAGCACCAAAAGAGCAATGAAAAAAGCACAAAAAATAATAAAAAAGTATTGAAAAAAGATAAAAAAAAAACGGGTTTACTAAATCACACCACTGGTGCTCAACACCACAATGATTTTCACCAATCAAATTTTTTAAATGCAGTGTAACGTAAAGATCAGGTGTAACATAAAATTTTGTTGTTTTGCTTTTTTTTTAAAAAAATACCTTCTAACTCAAAATTTTATCTATGAAACCACCTTTTTTTTTAAAAAATAAAACCCCCTTGCGAAATTTTACTATATACTATGCCTCACCCTAACCCTAACTATTGCTCTACTTAACATATATCAACCTTAGCTTTTGTTTATTTTTTTTTTGTTTATTTTTTTTTAATATTGATCTTCATGTTACACTGCATACTGGTGTTTAACACCACTGGTTTGATTTATAATTACTGAAAAAAATACAGTAATAATGAAAAAATGTATATTAGATTTATTCTAATAAATAAATAATCAAGATTCATATATTGTTTATATAGTGCAGTCAATCAAAATCGAGAATCTGCCATTACAGTTTTGGTGCGGCAGCTAGGGCCGATAAATAATGCACAACGTGCTACAGAGAACCCTCCCTAAGTGCATGCTCTTGGAACTAAAATTTCATGACGTGCACTTAGAGAAAAGAAAAGTGCATTTACAGAGGTCATCCATATATTTTGGCCCAAATTTAAGTGTGCAGTTAGAGAGGGTGTGTACTTATAGAGGGTGCACTTAGGGAGGGTTCTCTGTATATTTCGATTCGTTTATATGCCAGATTTTAACAACGTGCATTTAGAAAACAATATGAAAAAGTGCATTTATAAAAGTTATATATATATGTTTGGCCCAAAATTTGAGCATGCATTTAGAGTGTGTGCACTTATAGGGTGCATTTAAAGAGGCTTCATGAATATAATATGCCACTATTTCGGGACGCGCAGGGCATTATTTAGAACACAGTATACTATTTTTAGGGGATGTGAACTTTGAAATAACGCATATAAAATTACATCAATGCATTCAAGCATTATGATAATAATTATAGGATGAGAAATTGTTACAAATGATTACTATACATATGTATATTTCATCAATAGATCAACTTCTTCAGTTTTTTAATGTATTTAAAAGAGAACTTCATTAACGTTTTATTAACATATTATATAAACAAGATATGAGTCATCATTTTTGCTCTACTCAAAAACCACCTAAACTAACAAGATTCATTACACTTTGATGCGACATTTTGTCTTGCTATTCAATATGATATGATTTAAATATTAAATTACTAGTTAAAAAGGTGACTAGGAGATTATTTCATTAAAAGGACCATACATGATCGAATGCCCGCTAATTAGGTTTGCTAATAACAATAGTTAATTATTGATAATATCGTATAAAATAATAGCTCTCGAATATGAAAAATATTCAGAAATTATCTAGAATATACGCAAATTTTATTGAAAAAATTGGAAAAGATTTTTTCAAAATGTAAATAAGGGTAAAATTATTTATGCTTATTCGAACTCTGAGTACCATAAAAGGGTTAGACGAGTCGGAGTTTGTGTTGGCGACCTAATAATCTTTGAGTTAACTTTCGAATTTCAGCAATATGTTTTGCAAATTCAACAAAAGTTGAGCCATGAGCACACTCCCTAAGAGCAGTTTCATAATAATATATTTCTTGTGACGAGTTTTTATAATAATGGCTCATTTTCCTTACATCTTCTTCCATAGTTTTTTGATGTTTATAAGCGCCTCTATAAACTTCCTTGTTGTCTTCTCTGCAAATGAACTTTTTGACATCATCTAAAGCAATAATTAGATTTCTTGCTTCATCTAAATGCTGTTCTAAGTTTTTATAATCAGATAATTTTTTTCGCATTTCTTTAATCTCTGTGTGACGATAAGCATTGCTGTCCCATCCAAGATGAATAGTTGTAATTATCTCAGCTTTTTTCTCTTTAATTTTTGGTGGAATTGACTTCTTTAATTCTAACGGTTTTATTTGTTGTTCAAATATTTTTTCTAAATTGGTCAACCGAGATTTTAAAGAAAGATAATTGTCCTTTATTCTTTGTTCGAGTTTTTCGTATTTTTTTTTTCGATATTCAAGAATATTTTCTATTCTCCAAGCTTCTAGAGCATCTTTCTCACGATAAAATGTTGTGTAATCATCATAGTGTATTTCACTAGTATAAGAGGTTAATGAAAAGTATTCTTTTAATTGCATAAAAATTTTCTGAGATCCTAAATTTTTGCAAGAAGATGGCAAAGATGGAGTACCATATCCCGGTAAAATTCCATCAAATCCAATACTAATTACACTAACTGGTAAGTATTCTAAACCATGATCAATATTAGTGCCAGCAATGGTTATGTTATTTAATTTGACCAAATTTTTCAAAGGTTCAAGACTTCCTTGAAAACTGCTATCGATTGATATACTTTTTAAATTAACAAATTTGCTAAAGCAAGTTAAAAACCTGGCTGAAAGCTTATTATTTTTTAGATCAATTTCTTTTATTGTTTCTGGATTTAAATCCGCAAAATCAATATCAGTTAATAGATTATTTGAACAGTTAAGAACTTCTAAATTACTAAATCCTTCTAATTTTAAAAAACCTTCAAGGTTTTTATTACTTAAATCCAATTTTTTTATATTTTTTCTTGTTTCTTTAGGATACTCTTTATCAACTATTGCTTGTGCTTTTGCCATTTTAGCTCAATTATTTTATATTGTTGCTTTGTTTCAATCTGTCAATTGACTGTTGTTTTCGTAAAATTTTATATCAAACCAAAAATTCTTTAAGTTCAGACTCAGTCTGATATTATAACCCGGTAGCAAATTTTTAATTTTCGTTGTCAAATAAGCTCTAAGCGTAGATATAAGGGTGCCGCCGGCCTTTTATTATTTAAAAAGAAAGAATGCTTATTTGATCGTAAGAAAGTGTTAGATTTCAGGATTCGACAATGGTTAATTAATCTGGTGCTATAGCCCGGGTATAAATTTTAAATTATCGAGCCAAATTTGGTTCTACGCTTAAATATAAAAGGACCGGCCTTTTTCGTTCGAAAAGAAAGAGTTTTTTTTTTTAAAAAAAAATGAAACGTCTAAGTTAGTGTAAGAATTTAGATTCGAAAATTGTCGGCTATTTAAATGATTATGCGCGTTATCAGTCACAAAATGATCTTCATATCCTTGTATTACTTGGCATGATGATGTCTTTATCATCAATCGTCAATTCAAATAAGCATATAACTTGTCTTTGTTGTCAATTAAACAATCACATAAACATTTTTATCGTCAATTCAAACGATTAAGGGCAGGGCGTTCCAAACATCTCCATCAGTAAATTCAGCAAAGAGAATGATTGGCCTGTATGATCAAACTGGCCAACCAGATTCCTTATCGAATTCATTAAGGAGGTCGATCTATGTAACAAATCTTAATCATCAATATAAATATTTATGTAACACATCTTATCATCATTCATACAATATGTAACACATCTTGATTTTAACTATTGTTTTAAAAATAACAACAATTTATTGCTTTGTTTATATGTCCGTTGTATTTAATTCTTTTATGTAATCATCTTATACGTGTGATTTAAAAAAAAACTAAAGAAAGAAAATTTTCTCTTTCCATTTTTTATTATTACAATTTTTTTCTTAATCTATCTATGTTTTTGCTTACAAAGTATCGATGCGCGCCTTATATCATATATATTACGAACATTCAAATATTTATATGTGGAATATTAGAACGATTTTTATCGTATCCCTTACTAAATTTGGTTAAGGTTATGATCAAACCAGAATAAATTTAGTCTTGAATAATTTTAAAATGAAAATCAACAACACGGATAAATAACTAGTCAGTCATTCCGCTTTGTATAACCTAAGGGTACCTTAGTCAAATTAAGATGGTAAGTTAATAATTTTAATCTGGCTTATAAATCGATTTACATATCCGGATTAATATATTTACACAAGTGGATAATTTAGGTAAGAATAGAATATTTCAAAAAATATTGTTTTCCAAATTTTTTATTTATCATAAATGGTTACTTTAAAATTTTATCCAATAAATTCATACATTGAATTCCTAATATTATAATTTCTGAAACTATTTATGTACTGGACCCGACGGTAAATGATCAATTTGGTTGACAATATATTAAACTTAAAATATTGACCCTTTAATTTATTTCATTAGACTTGTCCATTATGTTAATTTTTGTACGTCAGATTACACTTACAAAATTTGCGTCAAATTAAAATTTGTATCAGATTGAAAATTGTTTCAAAATAAAAATTGCGTTAAACTAAAAACTTTGCATTAAGTTAAAATATGTTTCAAATTAGAATACTAAAAATGTGTATAAAGATGGTGACGAATGACGAAATATCCGTCATTGACGAAACTTTTTCGTCGAGTTGGCGAAATGATGAATGACGAACTCGTGACGAACGACGAAACGCATGAAAATCATAAATTTCTTAAGTAATCTATAGCATTTGGGTGTAATAAATGTAAGTAAAGGCTTAAAATGCGTGGTTTCTTTAGGAATTATGCGAAATTAATTTTTTTTGTTCGTCTTTTATTTTTGCACAGTTATCCGATATTACCCGAAGATTTGCATCGATCACCCGGATATATACGATAAGTTTGTTAAACGAAACTACGAATATAAAAAATTATCTAATTTAGATTCAATGGAAAGCTAAAATTGATATTTATTAGCTTGTTAATTTTAATAGAGCTAATTAATAACGATCTGACAATTTAATAGAAAACAATTCGTGGCCAAATAAATGATTACTATGTTTTTGTATGAACTGATGAATCTTTATTATGATGAGATAGAAGTAATCTTGAAAGAAATTTAGGATTCTGAATACCCAGAGGTCATCATGATGAAGCTTGTCAAAGGAGGTCAATCGCATTTTATATTTATTAGCCAAATTAATTTCGGCAAGAGTTTCGTCAATCATCAAATTATTGGTAGTATCGTCAATCGTCAAAATTTCATCAAGACGAACCATTAACAAAATGATTAAATAGAATTATGGAAATAATGAAGATATTGATAGTTTAACTAGTGTGAATAATGTAAACAAAGATATTAGTGAAAATTTAAATAATGTAGAGGATGAAAACAATTATTCAGAAAATTTACTTATAGCACTTCGAAAAACATGTCAAAATTTTAAAAAGTAAATAAATAAAGCTTTTATGAATCGATCTTTTTGTAATAATTTCGTCCATAGTTTCGTCAATAGTTTAGTCAAAAGTTTAGTCAATAATTTAGTCAATCGTCAATAGTTTCTTCAATCGTCAATAGTTTTCGTCAATCGTAAATGTGTACAAGGTTTTCTTCCGGACGATTATTTGATAGTTCGGATAATTACTTCGGATCATTAATTTATCAATCGCGATGGTATTAATAATATATTAACAATGATAACGATGATGATTTATTTTATCAATTTTTCTTTTCTTGTATATTACGGTCTTCAACAAATTTTTCCACAAAATTATAATTATAAAAAACGAAAGAATTTAACTAATTTTAACACCTGGTTAAAGTTATAAATTTTAACCACCCTTTATTTTTATAGAAGTTTTTTATATAAAAAATTATTCTTTAAAGATTAGGGTTAGGGTATAGGTATATTAAGTTGGAGGATGGATTGATTATTTATATGCAAAATTAGATGCCAAAAACTTTTATTTAATAGCCCAAAGCTAGTTTTTGTAATAAAATTTTGCAATATTGATAATTTTTTGATTTTTTTCAAAATTTTCTTAAAATTTTCTTTATTTTGTTACACAAGATCCTGTGACCTGATTGGTAAATTATAGGGTTGTTACATCACCAGGGGGGCAAGTTAGCAACACTCAAAACGAAATTATATCGAACATGAACTATAAATTACAGTTGAAAATGTAAACATTGGCAAATTAGTGCGAATTTGTATTAGCCTATCCAGCTAAGTGGTGTGGAGTTATTTTCAGAGAAACTAGTCATTGCATCCATAGAAATATTATAAAGCAAAAAAAAAAATATCCTTGGAAGTTAAAAATCCTAATAGTCAGTACAACAGAAATACAAATTGTACAGCCATACTTGATTTTAAATTAAGGAAATCAATTCTTAGACTCTCATACCCATTAGAGATAAACCTTCATTTTGCCCACAACTATTTGCCAAGTTCAGCTGTTTTTTTAGTTTCTACCCAGTTAGTAAGAAACACAAAAAGAATATATAAGCTTTTTAGTATAGGGCATACAGCGGCTTCAGCAAAACATGCATACAAAGATAAATTGCACTTATCTGTGATAGATGATGATTTGCCAATTGAGCTAAAAATTTAGATAGATGCTTTGTGCAAAACCTTTATAACCAATTTTGTACAACTAAATTTGTTAATCAAAATAGAAAAAGCATGTTTGATCACTACAAGCAGGGTTGGAAATGGAGCCAATGGTGCTCAAAAAACTAGTACCCATTAGCTCCATTCAGAGCTCTACTGGCTCTATTTGCAGCTCTATTTGAATCCATTACCAACTCTGGCTACAAGAGATGTTAATTATTACGTATAATAAATCAAATAACAGAAAGACAATTCTTCAAATATATAATTCAATAACAAATATTTATTTTATCTTTTGTATTATTATGAGTACAGTATCTAGAAAGATTCGCTAGACTAGTGCAAATGAACTAAATTTAGAGTATTAATGTCTCAAAAAATTTATAATGTTTTCATTATATAGAATTTTATTTTTTAAATATGCATATGTTTTCATTATATAGAATTTTATTTTTTAAATATGCATATATTTTTTTGTATAAACCTATCTTGGACTTTTAAGTAAAGTTATAGACAAAGGCTTTCTGATTTTAATAGTACTTAGAACATTTAGATTGGTTGAATTGATCATGTGATATACTTATTTAACTTTTTGCAACTATAAATCTTTTTTTCAAATATGTAAAAAAAAAAACTAATACTAATAATATTTTGAGAACATTTTATTAGTACAAAATACTCTCAAATAAGAGAACATTATTTTAAATATTAATGTTCTTAAAAAAAAAATTTAGAGTTCTCATGAGAGCATGAGAACATCAAATTTTAAACACTAGATGTATCTGCTTCCATAGGGAGAATTTTTTAGGTTCAGATCTGTGCAGATTTCTAAAAAAAACAATAATTAAAAATTTGCAAAGATCTGTGACCCCACAACTATACTTAAAGAATTTTTTTTTAAATTTTGCGAAGATTTTTAAAAATGTACAAATCTGTGTGATCCAGGGGTGTAATAGTGAATAAAAATAAATTACTATATGCTCGTCTAAATATTAAATGCTAGCTAAATTTTTATACATTAAAAGAATATATTCAAATATTTATACTATATTTAACAATGTAATTTAAAATATTTTATTACAAATATACAATATAATATAATACATGTAATGTAAAAAATTAAAAAAAAAAATAACAAAATAAAAAGTGAATAAAAAATAAATAATTATATACTAAATACTAGCTAAATTTTCATAAATACATTATACTAAATCCAATACTAACTATTATATTACACCCCATGCTAACTATTGTATATCATGCTATATCCTATACTAATTATCTTGCTACATCCTGAACTATTATGCTACATCTTTTATGCTACATATGTTCTACTATCATGCTATGTTCATTCTACTATCATGCTATGTTTCATAATAACAATCGTACTATGTTTATTCTAAAGAAAAAAAAAATATTAGTACTGTATATATATATATATATAAATATTATAAACCAGATACTAACTATTGTGCTCTGTCCATTCTATCTATCATGCTACATTTTGTACTATGTTAGTTTCATTCTAAAGAAAAAAACATTATTACAGTAATAAAAAAAAGAATACTATTGTATAGTAGCCTTATATCATCCTTTTCAACTCTAAATTCATGATGATAACAATATCTAACACTATTTTTTCTACTCGTGTTTTCTATCATTGCAGATTTTTGATACCTATTCTGTCATTCTAACTATTATGCTACATTTCGTACTATGTATGTTCTAAAGAAAATAAAGAAACGTTAGTAATTTAAAAAAAAAAAAAGAAAATCCTAGCCTAATGTTCATCTTTTCAACTTCAATTCCATAACAATAACAATATCCAACACTATTTTCCATTCGCATTTCCCATCTTAACAACTAACTATGTCTGTTCTAACTTTCGTGCTATCCATAGTAACAATCTTACTACATTTGTTTTAAAGAAAAAAGAAGGTTAGTATTAAAAAAAAGAAGATTACTAATCACAACTATATATGAGGACGAAAGCATTTCGGGTTCTAAAACCCGAAATTATAATTTGAAGACGAAATTGTTTTTGATCTATTTTACTTGAAAGACAAAATTATTTGATACTTTTTTTGAATAGACGAAATTATAAGAAACATATCTATATAAATTTTATTTGCTCTTCCTTATAAAAAATTTTAATTTTCTCTAATGAAGACGAAATAGGCCTTTTTCAAAAATTAATTTCGGTAGCATCAATAATCACAACTCGCCAAAACAACAAAAACATACTGAAAAAATAAAGAAATTAACTGAAATAACCAATACCTTATACTAGAAGATATGAATGCACAACAACTTTAAAACTCTGTAATGCTCTAGCGACGGCTCCAGTGATGGCTCCAAAGATGGCTTAAGCGACAGCTCTAATAAAAAAAATCTAACGAAAAAAAATTTATTTATAACTTATACAATAGTAGGATTTCAATCTTTAATGTAATTGGCCAATTATATAAAGGTCAATAATTTAAAAAAATAATTTAATTAAAAAATAAAATAAATAAACGTAATATAAGTACATATTTAAATAAAATAATTTAAAAAATAATTTAAAAAAAAACATTAAAAAAATTAAAATAATAAAAAATTAAAATTAAAAAAAATTTTAAAAAAAAGAAAAAAAA
>QKWP01002229.1:0-73055 GCA_003550325.1 Gigaspora rosea
GATAAAACTGAAAGAAAGATAATAGCCCAGAGATTTGGAGAAAACCCAACAATATTAGAATTATCCGAGGACAACACAATACCACATAGATTCCAGAACACTATATTTGAATTTGAAATTCACAAAAGTTCCACAAATAAATTAACGTACCTCAAACTCCGCCCATCTAAAGATCAAACACAGATCAACGGTACAACCAAAGGAAAACAAACATGGGAATTCCTCCATAAGAATTATTCGAAATTACCCCTAATTTAGTAATTCCCGGCAACACAAAATCCGACCACACTGTGCAATACTATAGCCGCCCAAAAAGTACGCATGTCTCCTTTCCCTTATTGTCTTGCCGCCATCTTTCCCATATGCACCATGCGCATCATGTGCATTTGTGATTTTTGAGTGTCACAGTTCTAAAATTAGATTATTACCTTTTCTTTTGGCGATTAACAACGTGTAATAATACTAAAATTTTAATTTTTATAATATCGTTATACTATATATATATATATAATGTAACTAGTGTTCCGACAGGACCCGAACAACGCAAGGTTATATTGCTGCATTATCCACTTTTCTGCAACTCTAATTGGTCAAAATAAGGTTCAACCAATCAGAATTGCAAATTCTTGTAAAAATTTATATAATCTCTATTACTGTATTAGGGGTCCGTCACAAAAATCCCAACCTGGGGTCATCCGCGAGTAAGTCACCCGACATACGTACTTTACACCAATTTTTGCATTCAATATTTTTCCTGGAGTTTAGAATTCAATGGACGATAACTACTTCACCCTTGACCGCGACTGGTCATTGTTAAGCTTCCTACTGTATCGACAACAATTCGATGATTTCTCTGCTGATAAATGTAAAGAACATAAACGATACGTTTTCAATCTCTCAGCCATAATTAGTAATGAAGATTCGTCCGAGATTGCAATTGAACGAGCTAGCAAGTCACTTAAATCGATGCGAGTTAAGTTTTTTCTTTATTAGTTTCGGCTGGAAGGGTCCAAAGAGTAATAACTTTTCGGATGGGGTTTAGTCCTGCATTCAATCACCCACACTCTCGGGGGTGCATTGAGTTTTGCCTCGGGTGGTTCCACCCTTCCGGCAAATACGTTTCATCCTGCCCAACACCTTTTGATTTCGTTCGAGTGTGTATGAGTTTCGTCTCGAGCAGTTCCATATATCGAAGGCGCATTAATTATTTTTCTTGGTTGGAATGACGGGTCTGAAAAGCAATAGCTCTTTAGATGGGTTTTGTCCTATTAATCTCCCAACACTCTTGATTTCGCTCGGGAGTGCATGAGTATTGCCTCGGAGTTCCGTCGTTGCAACCGAACTACAACTCAGGATTTAAAAATTTCCATTTAGCTTTTACTAATTATTCTTTCATCGATAGAATGAAAAAAAATCGTACCTAGTCAACATTTTTTGGAAGGGTGCCACCTCAGCACTAAAACGGAGAATTGAGGCTCTGTGTGAACGCTCTGCTTTAGTTGTATGTATATGATCTGCCAAGATGATGCGATGGAAACGCTAATGTATTTACTGTTCTTCTGCTATTGTAGGAGGAACTTGCTACTTATGCTGTACGCTCGACACTCCAACGAGATATTCAGGGGTACCTGGTGAGAGAGAACGTGACGAGACGATTAGAGAGCATAGGTAAGACAAAACGTCTACGTGAAGAAAATGATGAAGTCGAATCAAAATGTTCATACACGAATAATACCGTGGAAATTATGCGTAGAGCCAACCAAGGTGAATGATTCATTCCCATTAGTTGACTCATTAAAAAAGTTCAAGTATTTTCTTGACTCTCATATCTTACCTCCCACATTCTCCAAAAGTACTGCCAGGAGGTCAAGTGACAGAAAGAAAAGCAAAATATTGAAGCTTTTAAGAGGTTCAATGGTATTTCTCATTGAAAATCACAAAATGGTTTAATTTGTAATTGATTACATTTGTCACAACACCGTGAATTTATAATATTTATAATAAAATTAATTATGGATATTATTACTATTGGCCTATCAATATTTCTTGTGCAATATATCTTAAAAATATTATTTTTGCGTGGTCAAAACTAGGGATGTCATTAGCTTTACAAAAAGACCAAACTATAGCTTTAAATTATAGCTTAGGCTAGAGTAGAGATAACTTTAGCCACAGCTTGGTTATTAGCTTTAATTATGACTTAAGCTAAAGATAGCTTAGAAGTTATTGGCTTCAATTATAATAAGTTAGCATCTATAGTAAAGCTAATTAATTATATCTCATATGCATTGTTGAAGTTCTTTCTTTTATAGAATTCGGTTCCTTCATTATTGTATCAATTTCATTTTAATTATAGGTGGAAAGTAACAGACCCGGATCTTGTATATGATCTTTTATGGTACTAATATAGTGTGATAAGGACGCTAAATAAGAAGCAGCATATATTAAATCCTTAGATCGATAAATAATCGCTATACTTAGAGACTAAATCGTACATACAAAAAGTTAAACTAGAAATGAATTAATACTTTGATATTTATGCTCAATTTCCCAATTAGCGATACAATCCTGAATAGCTTAAATATTTCGATTGCTAGATTACTCAATGACTAAATTAATGCCCTCACATTAAATTATAGCCTTGAAAATTTTGATAGTTAAATGCCACGTATTCGCGCTAAATGTAAATCAACCTCTATATAATTTGCAATCATATGGGCGGATTTAAGTAATTTATTAGTGCTTATTTTTTTAAAAAACTTTAAAGCTAAATAACTTTTGATCTACTGGTCCGTTATAAATGATTTTACTACCAAAATGTTCGTTTCTTTGAAATAATTCCAACGATTAAAATCCAACCACAGGATCGCGAGATAATGCAATGTAGTAAAATCATTTAAAACGGACTAATAGATTATAAGTTATTTAGCTTTAAAGTTTTTAAAAAATAAGCACTAATAAATTACTTAAAAGACAAAAATTAAATCTAATTGGCTCTGTCATTTAAATTATAATGCACAATTAGGCCACTCCAATTTAATTCTTTGTTTAACATAACAAATTCAAGAGGGGGGAGGGGGCAGTGTTGTACATTTTCGTTGTCCCAGCCTTTTTTCCGTCCGTTCCGAATTTTGAAATCCATGTAATGCAAAACGAATAATCAACTTTGTGTAGCCTTAATTCTTCCTAAAAATTATGAATTTTAAAAATTACTCGAACTATTATTAATTCTTCGTCTAAAATTGAGAATTTTAAGAATCGCCCGATCTATTACTAATTCTTCCTAAAAATTGTGAATTTTAAAAATTACTCTATTTATTATTATTATAGCGCTTTGCAAAATGATGTGACCGGTGATTTTTTTAATGAAGATGGCCGAGAATCACTGAGATTCCAGATTGTCTGTTACTTTATATTTTCGATTGGTTACGTATATATTTCTTTGAAATCGGTTTAATTCTTAAAATCTCAAAAAATCTATATTCACACGACATTGTGATCTGCAGAGGTCATATCTTTTTGCAAAGCGCAATAATCCCTCGCCCAATACTTGAAATTTTAAAAGTCATCCGACCTATTGTTGATTCTTCACCCAACGATTAAGAAATTAAAAATCACACGGCGTATTATTTATTTCTTGCACAACAATCGAGAATTTTAAAAATCGCACGATCTGTTATTAATTTTTTCGCTCAACAATTAAGAATTTTAAAAATCATCTGACGTATTATTAATCTTTTGCCCAACAATTGAGGATTTAAAAGATCGCCCGACCTATTATTAATTCTTCGCCTAACAATTGAGAAGTTTAAAATTCGTCCGATCTAATTATAGCGCTTTGCAAAAAGATGTGACCCGGTGATTTTTTTTAATGATGATGGCTGATAATCACTGAGATTCCAAATTGTCTGTTACTTTATATTTTCGATTGGTTATGTTTATATTTCTTTGAAATCGGTTTAATTTTTAAAATTCAAAAAAATCTATAAAATCTCCGATTTTTACACGACATTGTGATCTGCAGAGGTCACATCTTTTTGCAAAGCGCAATAATTGTTTCACTCAACAATTGAGAATGTTAAAAATCGTTGACCTATTTTATAATTCTTCGCCTACCAAAAATTGAAAATTTTAAAAATCGTCCGACGTATTATTAATTCTTCGCCCATTAATTGAGAATTTTAAAAATCGCCAGACCTATTATTATATAATTTTTTACCCCAAAAATTAAAAATTTTAAAAAATCGCCTAATTTATTATTAATTCTTCACCGAACAAAAGTTTAAAATTGTCCAATTTAAGCTTCTTCATCCAACAATTGAGAAGGTTAAATATTGCTATATTTGAAAATAATATATTCGCCCGGGTACATATTTTTTCATATATACCCGTGCGAATAAGCTTTCAAAAAACACGATTGTTACATAAGATTCATACAATAACTATAAATTACTTGTTTTAAGATCTTGATTACTCTTAAAATTTTTAAACTGAATTCGTATCAATAAGTTTAGAAGTGTACATAATGTTCATGTTTTTGCGTAATAATTGTATTTCTTTGTTTAATTTATCTGCTTCTAAAAATTGCTGCCTGATTTTCTCTTCGTCAAAATTATCCTCACCAAAATTATCATATTCACTAAACGTGTAATTATCGTGATCACTATCATCATTACTAACATAATTACTAACTATCATAAATTGTTATAATCATCACAATAATCATCATTGCTATTATTGATTATTTTCTGCTATTATGTTTTTTTTAACAGGTTTTTTTCATATCTGATTAAATACATTGGTTAGCTAGTTGTACAATCGAAATTCAACAGATCGACCGAAATACAGAGTCGAAATAGGCAGAATGGATAAATTTTCCTAAAACCCCCCCGAAATTTTACCATAAAACGAAAGCGGCAGTCTATGTACTAAATAAATGATGTCTTGGTGTTAATTTTGCTATAATAGAAGATAAAAGGCGTGTACTTTGACGAACTAATATAAAAAATTTATTTATTTACTAAAAGATTCATATAAAAACAGTAATATTTTGGGCAATAGCAACTGGTTAATAAAAATGTACATCAAACTTGAATTTAGAGGGGTGGGTATTTTGATGAACTTGGGATATCTTGTGAACCATGATGATTCTTATACCATACGATTCATTTAGTTGAGACGATTCGAATGATGACAATTCCAATCACTAAATTATGAGAAAATCACTTATAGACAAGTCTTCGTTTCGTCTGAATTTCTCTGACTGTTTATGGTTATGTGCTGTATTTAATCGATGATATCTGATGATCCAGTGATTGGAATAGGATAATTCAGACCATTCGACAGAGATGAATCGAATGGTATAAAATCATTCATTCTACTCGTATCAAGAGATATCAAATTCGTCAAAATCAGGTGCATAATATAAATATATATTTTTAATATAAATGGCACAGAATTTTTAATGTTTATTGCACAAAAAAAAGCCAAATTATAGCACGGAATTTTTTATGTTTATTGCACAAAAAAAGCCAAATTATATGCACGGAAATTATGCAAAATTTGATTTTGTCGGACGGAATTGGCAATTTATTACCAAAGAAAATCATCAATAAACTCTTTTCCACCTTAGTTGCCTGGTATTATTGATTAATGCCGGCCTATCTCTGGCCTATTCCGACCCTAACTAAATTCTAGTCGTTCTTCTTAAATTTGGTTGCCACATCGACCCGGCACGATCTACCCTTCACAATTTGACAGGTTTTGCATATTCGAAAAGCAAATGTTGAACTAAAATGATTTCGTTTATATTAGGGTTAGGGCTTGAGGTTGGGTTAAGAAGGGCATTAATAATATAGCAAAATTGCACGAGGAATTTTTTTTATTAAGGCTCTAAAGATGGGTTGATAGACTAAAGTTCGAGATAAACACGGTTTGAAAAGTATTACTGATTTTTAATTGGCAGATACACGTCGGAAGATAATGTGACAATAAATCGATCCTTCTTTGTTCCCTTTGAAGAAGCTTATGTACATACAGTGGACTCATAAATATATCACGGTTATACAAGTAATAAATGTCCGGTGCGATTCTTAATTCATTTAAATGACTACTGTTGATACGCAAAAAAATATGTCGTGTTACCAGTTACCTAATTGGGAATTTTGATTATTTGGATTGAATATCTTTAACGGCCATTGTATGGATTGAAGTAGAAATATCGCGCTATGTTTCCAAAATAAATTTTATAAATATGGAAATTTAACAACAGAACACATCTAATGCATCAATACTTTCAAAGCATGAACTCCATTAAGTCATTGTCCCTGAGCTACGCTTCCGACAATAAAACTTATAAATATGGAAATTTAACATGAAGCACATATAATACATCGACAAGCATAAACGCCGCTGAATTAACTTATTCGTACTGCATATGTTATTTTATGAAATCGTGATATACTTTCGGAGTCCGTGTACGTACGTACGTACGTACATACATATGTACGTATATATATCAAGATTTGACTGCAATATTGTAAATCTTTACTATCCGATTATTATTGCTATTCAACATAATTTTTTTCTTTAGATTTTAAAAATTGCAATGGATGGGATTTTGAAATCTGCCGAAGGTGGCGATTCCAAAGCACAATATGATGTTGGAGTCTGCTATCATTTTGGTATAGGCACAGTCAAAGATGAAAATAAAGCGTTTGAGTGGTATTTGAAATCTGCTGAAAATGGCAATTCAGATGGACAATTTAATGTTGGATTCTGCTATAACGAAGGTATAGGCACAGTCAAGAATGAAAAAACCGCATTTTGGTGGTATTTTAAATCTGCTGAAAATGGTAATTCAAAAGGACAATTCATTGTTGGAATTTATTATCAGTATGGCATAGGCACAACCAAGGATGAAAAGGAGGCATTTGAGTGGTTTTTGATATCTGCTGAAAGTGGCGATCCAAAAGGACAATTCAGAGTTGGATATTGTTACAGAAATGGTATAGGAACAGACAGAGATGAAAGAAAGGCATTTGAATGGCATTTGAAATCTGCTGAAAATGGTAATTCAGATGGACAATTTAATGTTGGAATCTGTTATAACGAAGGTATAGGCATAACCAAGGATGAAAAAAAGGCATTTGAGTGGTATTTTAAATCTGCTGAAAATGGCAATTCAAAAGGACAATTCATTGTTGGAATTTGCTATCAATATGGCATAGGCACAGCCAAGGATGAAAAGGAGGCATTTGAGTGGTATTTGATATCTGCTGAAAGTGGCAATCCAAAAAGACAATTCAGGATTGGATATTGCTACAGAAATGGTATAGGAACAGATAGAGATGAAAAAAAGGCATTTGAATGGTATTTGAAATCTGCTGAAGGTGGTAATTCGATTGGGCAATTCAATGTTGGATTCTGTTATAACGAAGGCATAGGCACAACAAAGGATGAAAAAAAGGCATTTGAGTGGTATTTAAAATCTTCCGAAAATGGCAATTCGGAAGGGCAATTAAATCTTGGATTTTGCTATAAAAATGGCACGGGTACGGCCAGGGATGAAAAAAAGGCATTTGAATGGTGGTTGAAATCTGCTAAAGGTGGCAATTCAACAGGTCAATTCTATGTTGGGTTCTGCTATCGCCAAGGCATAGGCACAACCAAGGATGAAAAAAAAGCATTTGAGTGGTATTTGAAATCTGCTGAAGGTGGTAATTCGATTGGACAATGTAATGTAGGATTCTGCTACGAAAATGGCATAGGCGTAATTATGGATGAACAAAAGGCATTTGAGTGGTATTTGAAATCTGCTGAAGGTGGCATTTCCGATGGACAATTAAATCTTGGATTCTGTTATGAAAACGGCATAGGAATAGCTAAGGATGAACAAAAAGCATTCGAATGGTATTTGAAATCTGCTGAAAATGGTAATTCGGATGGACAATTCAACGTTGGAATCTGTTATAACGAAGGCATAGGTACAGCCAAGGATAAAAAAAAGGCTTTTAAATGGTATTTGAAATCGGCTGAAGGTGGCAATTTGGATGGACAATGCAATCTTGGATTCTGCTATCTAGGCGGCGTAGGTACATCCAAGGATGAAAAAAGGCATTTGAGTGGTATTTGAAATCTGCTGAAGGTGGCAGTTCGAATGGACAACTCCATGTTGGATTCTGCTACGAAAACGGCATAGGAATAGCTAAGGACGAACAAAAGGCAATTTTGTGGTATTGGAAATCTGCCGAAGGTGGTAACTCGAGTTGACAATTAAATCTTGGATTTTATTTTAAAAATAGAACAGTCAAGAATGAAAAAAAAGCATTTGAGTGGCATTTGAAATCTGCTGGAAAAGGCAATTAAATAGGACAATTCAATGTGGGTTTGCTATAAGGCCGTTTGAAGTTGATTCTTTGGTTAACATCACTTTTCCAGGGCTCTCGGGAGGGGAGTAAAATGAAACGAACATATGAACAGTCATTGGTCATTTCACGGCCCAAATGATTTAAGAAGGTCATTTAACTCTGGTTAATCGATTATCTAATATTTTTAGCCAATCAAAATTGATTATTGTTCTTCGTAAATAAAACGTTGCTAGATGCTATCTAATAAAAATTATTACACATGATAAATATCTGTATCATTTGATGAATGATTACCATTTGTATTTTGGCTAATGACTAGGTCATTTCCAGACCGGTTGTAAAACGAAATTCTAATCGAATCATAAGATCAGGTATAAAGTGATTAAAAAAAAACACTAGACAAAAAAATAATGTATTTACTTTTTTTAAAAAAACAAAAAAAAATTCGTGAATAATAATTTACCGATTTAAAATGATATAAATCATTTTCGAATTTACAAATGGCATGCTAATTAATAATCGAGAAATGATGCATATATAATATTTATAACATGCATTACACAGGTTTTTCGTGATCGGTAGGATGGCAAAATGACCTAATGACCAAATGACCCCGGTCATTTGGAAATGACCACAGTCATTTGGTCACGAGTCATTTCCAAATGACCCAAAATTTGAATGACCTCAAATGAGCGGTCATTTTAAGGTCATTTGAGGTCATTTGAAAAATTGGCAAATGACCAGGTCATTTACTGAGGTCATTTGAAAAATTGGCAAATGACCAGGTCATTTACCATCCCTGTTTAGTGGTATTTGAAATCGACTGACAATAGCAATTCAGAAGGACAATTAAAACTTGAAAAATATTATAGAGATGGCATAGGCATGGACAAGGATGAAGGAAATGCATTTGAGTGGGATTTGAAATCTGATGAAAATGGCAATTTGGATGGACAATTAAATCCTGGATTCTGCTATCTATGGTGTGAACAGTCTAAAGACATCAAATCGATCAATAATTTTTTTAAATTGTATCTTTTCAATAAAAAATTTTAAAGTTGCAAAATAAGACAAAGCCTATCAAACTATGTATTTTATTTTAAGAATTTTTTGCTTATTATTGAGATGTAATTTTAAATTTATAAGTTTTTAAAATTTTCAGCACTATATATAAAAAATTAAAAAACATATAAAAATTTTAACCAATTAAATTCAATTTTATAAGTAAATGATTGACAAAATTTTTAGCACTACTATAAAAATTTGATGCGACTAAACTATTTGCACCATAAGCGGCGTAGGTATAAAAACAAGGTGTTTGAATAGTGGTTGGAATCTGCCAAAGGTGCAATTCAACAGGACTTCTATGTTGGATCCTGTTATGACAAAGTCATAGACACAGACATGAATAAAAAAAGGCTTTTTGAATGGTATTTGAAATCTGCCCTATGAAAAAATAGTTATGAAAATAATAAAGTTATGATAATATAAAAATATAATATGTATATACAGAGTAATAAGTTTGTATAGCTAATCTTGATGTAACCACTGGTTTGGTAACCAAAATTTAATGTGACTAAGGTGATAGTGATTTTATAGAGATTAATTTTTTATGTTTTATAATTATTAGTAAAACAAAACATATAATTTTTTATAATTTGTGACTATCAAAAGTGACTATATTGAGGTATACTGTAATTAAACTAAATATAGATAGAATTACTTTTGAGAATTAATACTGAATAATTATACTAATTAAATATAAATAACTTTTAATATGGAATTAATAATTAATAATTACAAAATTATTTTTGATACAGAATTAATACTGAATAGTTATGTTGAATAGATATGGAATTATTTGATACAGAATTAATACTAATAATTATATTGAATAAATACAGTATTATTTTTATTACAGAATTAAAACTTCTAATTTTTTGGCCCATCTTCTCCTTTTGTTTTAGAAGTCCAAAAGGTGTTTCAATATATAAATTTGTCTTCTAATAACCAAATATTTCTATATAGTAAAGCATTAGATCAGATTGTGAAGTTTTATATCAAACTTTAACTATATAATAATGCTTTAAATTAAATAAATTTTTTGGTTTATATAGGTTTTTTAATTGTTTTTCCTATTCGTTCTTACTTTTTACTTGTGCACTAATTTAATTTTTTTTTGTAGCTACTGCTTTAGTGTTTTTCTTTGGTATCTTTATTCTAGATATTTTGTTTTTGCTAGTAATATTTTTTGGAGTTGCCATATATTGGTGCTATTGGAGTTATTATATATTAGTATCTATATTTATTGTTGTACTAGAATTTTATTTACATATTTTAAAAATTTATAATTGTTCATTTTATATATTATTAACTTGTTTGCCAATACCTACATTTACTGATTTTGTTCATAGTGGTTTGAAAAAAATTGCTATTTTATTCCAAAATTTAATAATCAAGCTTTATAATATTGAATAGGACAAAGCATTGTAATCTTTAATAGTGCTGAAACATACAATAATACTCTAGTGACACAAATTATATAATTGTATAATTATATATTAGATCAGTGTTTTTCAATATCAACTGTATCAATATTTAATCTTGACTACTATACTGCTAAATATTCACTGCAACTGCATTCTGTAAAATACAAACCCTGTTTAAATTGAAAAATTTTTTTAAAAATACACATATATATAGTAAAGTTATGAACCCAATTCTCTTAAGTATAAATAAAAATATATCCTAACAATCTTTTTTACAAATTTAATTAATGAGTATCCGTAAGCTATATTAAATTTAGTACAAAAAGGTTAATTTAATATAGTTTAAAAAAACTAAAATTTAGAAAAAATTTTATTATTAACCTTATATCAAATTTTTATAATTGATAAATATATATCTATTTAGTCTACTTGTAATTTTAGAAGTATACTTTTTTAATAAAATTTAAATTTATTAACTCAGAAATAAATTTAAAAATAAAAAATTATTAAAAATTATTAAATTCTAGTACAAATTTTTACTTTTTTTTTTTTTTTTTTAGGTGAGGCCTTGCTCATATCTTTATTGGGTAATTTATATAAGTAGTTACATATAATATATATAAAAACTTAAATTGTACAAGGACAAATACATATAAATTACATGCAAGAATAGAAGCTCAGACTAGTTTATCTGTAACCTAAACCTACTAGAGTGGTCAAGACTCACCTAGATTTGGATAGTTAAAATATTGTTTGTAGGTATACTGTATTTGATCCACATTGTGGACCAAATGCTAATTTTGCGAAGGGCTTGGCCTATTGGTGGGCAGTTATTGGAGTCAGAGTGTAGTTGGTCGGGAAGGCCGCAAAGGCAGCTGAATGTATAGGTTCTGTGCTGGTGTGACTTTTTATAGGGTGGATGTTGTTGTTGTATTTGGGTGCGTTTGTATTTGGAAGGGATATTGAAGGACCCCGAAGAATATATGTAATACTGAGATCTGGCTTTGTATAGACTTATATATAATTTTTCCATATGTCATATGTTTAAATTTGTATAACCAACTGGTAATTTTTTGAAAAGTTAGATGTTTATTTGTATAACAAAGAAGATCTTTATAACAAGTACAATCTTTTTTGTATAATGATACTATATATACATCAGGAAAATTTTTAAGTAGATATAAATCGATATATACCGTATGTTGCAGCTACCTTTTTTTGCCGATTTTTAACAAAAAAAAACCGTGGGTAGCTTATTTACTATTTTAAGTAATTTAAAGCACAATAAAGGGGTAGCTTATTTTTGAATACAAAACTTTAATAAGTAAAATAAATAAATAAATATGCTGTAGACAATAAATAAATATGCTGTAGACGATAAATAAATATGTTATAAACAATAAATAAATATGCAGAAAAAAATCGGGAGTAACTTATAAAGCGATTTTTGGTCAATTGATTATAGTCACTACATAGTAAAGTCTAAATTTTACTAAGCAAATCGATTAAAGTCGCATAAGTAACATTGTTCAGCAGATCAAAATACGCGTACTCTGAAAATTTCATACAAATCGGAGAACTTTCTATTATTTGACTTTTAATTTTTACGTTCAACGGATTTTTTTTATAAAAAAAAAAAACGTTAAATGTAAAAATTTAAAGTCAAATAATAAAAAGTTCTCTGATTTGTATGAAATTTTCAGGATACGCGTATTTTGATCTGCTGAACAATGTACTTATGCGACTTTAATCGATTTGCTTAGTAAAATTTAGACTTTACTATGTAGCAACGTTCATCGATCATATGGGTAGCTTATTTTCGGAACTAAAAATTTTGTTGTTGAATTTGAACACAGTTAACTACTGCCCTTCTTTTTCTAGATAGGTTTCTGATTTCTCTTCGTTACTTTTTTTGTGTAATTATGTTTTTGGCTTTGGTGGTTAACATGATCATACTGGTACTCAGATCTGAAATTGTATAATTTATAGTAAATTTGAACTTATATGATAATTTTGTATAAACTTTTAATAAAATTAAGTGTATAAAGTTATATTAAAATTTTGAGTCTGGATCTGAGTTATATATGTATTCTTTGGGGTCCTGATATTGAGTGTTCTTTTCCATTGGGCAAGGGAGGTACAGTATGGTTTCCATAACTGTTTGTATGTCTCTTCTGATAGTCTTAGAAGAATTTTGATAATGACTTGGGATGCTTGTTTATAGAATAGGTCAAAGGGCTATATTTCTTTAATTAAGGGTCTTGGGATAAGGCCTTTGAGCGTAGAGTTTAGCAAGTACGGGTGTAAGAAGGATGGGTTGGGTTGAATGCTAAATGAGTAAGAATCAGTTGTACTAGTTTATCTAATTGAATAGTTGAGAGTTCTAAGCTATTAGTAACCTCTTGTATGACGAAGTGGATGATTTCGTTAAGGAGAAAGGGGTTTTGGCAGTTGAGCCAGTGGAGGGGCGAATCAGAAAGATTGCAGTGGAAGCAGTTGGGAGACATGAATTTTTTTGGATATATTGTATGGAAGTATAAGTATGTTGGGAGGTTGTTAAGAAGGAGTTTAATTTTGAATGATTTATGATAATTAAGTTTAGGATTAGTAAAGTGGTTAGAGCTTTTTTGGTTGTTGTTAAAGTATAACCAGGTGGCGTTCCAGTCTATGTAGTGAGAGAAGTGTGTCCATTCTGTACAGCGTTTTTGTGATGACCACATTGCAATTATGTGTGCTTTACAGATATTTCTAATAAAGCACCTTGTTGAGCCTTCACACGAGTATCCCTCCCACTGCAAGAAGAGGTGTGGGTTGTGTAAATTTGCATGGTTGAAGAGTAATGTGTGTTGAAGTGTATGATTTCTAGCTAGGCGATCCGCTAGGTTGTTAAAGCTATTGTCTGTATGTGCATGAACTTTGTGGAAGTTAAGCTAGATATTGAATGCCTATATAGCGTTAAGAAGAGTATGCCAAACAGGCCAAGAGTTAAACTTGAAATATTTGGGGGAATGTTTGGAAGTGGTTAGGAGCTTATTGTATTTAGAGATTATGGACTGAAAGTCTGTAAAAATATCAACTGCAGAGTTGCGTGGTATAGTGAATATGGCTGAGAGAATAGCCAAGAGCTCAGCTTTATATGATGAGGGCCAGCTATGTGCTTGTGCTGCAAACTGGTGGGTGATTTGATCATTGTGGATTTGCACACATCCGATGCCCATAGAGCATTGGTTAGTGCCAATTTCCACCACAGAGCCATCTGTATAGAAAGTAAAATGCTGAATAGCAGAATTGTTGTATGCGATTTCGAGAAGCTTTTGTGAGATCTCATTGTCGTGAAATAGGGTTGGCACTAGTGAATCAGTAATGTGTATCATGGGTAGTGGAGAGGTGCTTGATTGCTACTGAATAGATAAGGTCGATGTAGTTAGCATTGAATTTGAGTTGTTTGTTAGCAGTTTTTCTGCCCAAGAATTGGGTGAAAAGAATTGCTAAAACTTCTAGAGTACAGCAACTTGTAATACAGTTTGAGTTAAGATGACAACCAGTGCAGGGGAGCACTGGACTGGGGGGAGGGGATATTGGTTGAAGTGGGACAAGTCTATATCGTGTTGCCAATATGTGATAGAAACTGTATTGGTTTGTTTAAAGGTTTTTCTTATTTGTCCGATTATGATATTATTGTCTTTGTATGTTAGTAACCATGGTTTATGAGATTTGGGTATTGAATTTGTTTGGTAAGCAAATGGATTGAACCCGTTGGGTCTGAAATATTACGTTAGAGTTTGTGAGATAGAATTATGTCTTCTAGGTGTGAAAACCAAAGTGGTTTTTTCCCTCTAGGAAGGTATAGGAGTCTAGGCGAGATATGTTGCCATTCAAGCAGGATGTTGTTGTCTGCTGAACTCAATTGTTCTAGGTAAAGGATGTGGTTGTGTCGTAGCTGTTGCTTGAAGGTTTTGTATTTTGGGTGTTTGGAAAGGATGCTTTCAAGTGGTGTGCAACTGTTGTTGATTGTTTGGGGCCATAGGATACTAGGATTAGCTAGGACCATAATGCCCAAGTAGTTGAAAAGCTGGATGATTTTGAAATTGGTTGTGTGTCTGTTGGGGCCGTCAATAATTGGCTGTGAGTGTTGAAGAATATTGGTTGTGGACCATAAGTTGTTTTGCAGTTGTTAGAGTCTAATACAAGTTGAAGTACCAAGTGTTGAAGAGTTGTTTAAACGTTGCAAGAAGTTGCTGATGTGATGTTGTAGCTGGATATCCCATATATTTCAAATATTGTATAAGTTATGGTTTAGCATAGTACTATTAGGAGTAGAACATGGGAGATGGGACTTGTGTTTTGCAATTGTCAAGTACTTGCTCAGGATCTTGCTGCATGTTGATTGAGGGATTACGATATTGTGTAGACGATATTTGGTAGTTGGAATGATGACTGTGTTAATAATGTATGCGATTTGTTTGTCAGTTATACTCTTTGTACTAGCAATACTGGCTAGGCTTATGGCTTCTTCTTGGATTAGTTTGATTTGCACAGTTTGCTTGTTGTTAAGTGTGAACCAGCACCCAAGGAATTTGAATGGCTGGTCCTTAGAAATTGAACTAATATGGGAGTTTAGAAATGATATGGAAGAAGAGATGTGTTTTGTAATGAAGGTGGATTTAGATAGATTAACTTGTATGTTTGCCATTTGATAGAAAGAGGCTGCCATTTCAGTTATTTTTTCTAGCTCCTCTTTGGATTGGGAGATTCACAGAGTATCATCCATGTAAGCTAGAACTGATACCGATGTATGAAGGTAATTAGTAGATGGATGAGAGAGATTGGTATACCACGATGTTGAAAGTGTGTATTCTGAGAAATGTGTTGAAATATGAGTAATTAGAGGGTTGTAATATATTCTCCAGAAGAGTGGTGTGATTGTCTTTCCTTGGTTGATGCCGTTTCTAACTGAGTATGAGTTGGTAAGGCTGAGGTTAGTGATTATTCGGTTTGAACAGTCGAAAAGCAGGTTAGAGAGGATATTGATTAATGTTTTGGGTATCTGGATTCTGTGTAGTGATTTGTGGAAAAGGTCAAAGTTAACAGAGTCATATGCTTTACTCATGTCCTGGGATAAAAGCCAAAGTTGGTTTGAATTGCAAGATGCGTCTTCAATAATGTTGTTGAGAATATGGATTGGTATGGCTATTGAGTTGCCTGGTAGGGCCACATAATTAAGGGTGAGAGGATTTCGTGTTTAGAAAGGATATTGTTTAGGCAATTAGTAAGCAGCTTTGTGTAGAGTTTCTTAATGTGCTCGACGAGGCTTATGGGCCTGGTATTGGTAAGGTTGCTATCGAAGATAGGTTTTTTTGAAATTGGAAAGATATAGCCCTCTTTCCATTGTTTTGGTATGGTCTGAGTAGAGAGGCAACAGTTGAAGAGGGTGGTTGTTGCTTGTATAAAGTCTGGCCCTGCATGTTTGAACATTTCATAACTAATTCCTGAGGGTCCACAGGCCTTATTGTTTGGTAGCTGACTTAGTGTTGAAGTCACTTCTTCTTGGCTAAAGCTTGCCAGAGCATCTGCATACCATGTAGAGTCGATATGGGGTTTTGGGTTGTATTCATCTTTGCCATGTAGATTCAAATAGGCTTTGGTTGACCTGGCGGGGGCTGTCCAGTTGTCAAAGTGTTGCTGAATATGATCTTTAATGGCAGATAGGTTAGTAATTACCTCCTGCTCTAGTTTTATGTTGTCAAATTTAACAGGATCCTTGTGTCGGTTTAAAATACTGTTAATCATAGAAGTAGGGTGAGTTATGAGCTTGGAGCATCTTTTTTGGATTGACTCAGAGATTTGCTGTTTGATCTGCTTAATGTTTTCCATGTTGCGAGCATGGTATAAGTTTTTCCAATTTATGTTCGCCTCACTGATCCAATCAGAGAGGAGCTGGTGAGTAGGTGAAGCAGAGGTATTTGAAGCTAGCTCGATTGGTTCAGTGCTGTAATGCTCAAGTTAAGATGGTTTGGAATTGGTAAGTTCTGTTTGAGTACTTGTTTGATTTTTCGAATAGTGCTACTAAGTTTTTTGAAGCTGGTGTGTAGTTGTGTTGCCATAGCTGAGAAGGTGTGTTGAAGATTGCGTACACTAAACTTTTTGTTGGGAATATGTTGTATTGCAGCATTGATGATACTGATTTGGATTTTATGCCATGTGGTCTCTAGAGATTCAGAAGTGTCTGTAGTCAGTGGTGTGTTATGAGAAGTAAGGTTGTTTTTGACTTGGTTGAAGAAGTTTTCCCAGAGAGCGTTATCTATGGCCTTGTTGTCGAAGACTCTTCTGCGAATTCGGGTTTTAGGTCTTGGCTTACTAGTTAGGGCGTATAGGAAGGACTATTTGGATATGAGGATTTTGTGATCACTCTGAGTACTGGTGTAAGAGTCATCTATGGTATATTCAGTGAAGTATGATATTATGGGATGGTATACCCTTATGTGGTCAATTTGGCTACTGTATCTTGAGCTGTGCCATGTGTGGTTTTGGTTTTGTAAATGGGATGCCAGATCATACATGTTGTTATATGCGAGGAATTGGGGAAGTTTGTATTTGATTGAGCCAGAATGTATCTTGTCTGTAGTGGCATTAAAGTCCCCTAAAACAATAGGAAGTAAATTGCGCGATGTGGCTTGCTGTATCCAGTAGATGATGCAGTTTTGTGTTTCAAGCCTAATGGCAGGGCTATCACATGGAAGGTAAATTGAGATAATTCAGAATTTGAAGTTATGTTTAAAGAAGATGTCGATAGCAATTGTGTAGCCTGGGTATGTAATAATATTGTGAATATGTGGAGTAAGGTCATTTTTTATCATAAGTGCAGTTCCTGCTTTGGAACCCTTTGTACAGGACCAGAAGTAAGTATAGTGGGGTTTTGTGGGGTTTAGTGGTTAAATATTCATTAGTCAGTTTGGTTTCTGTAAGGCTGATGATGTTAAGGTTGTTCTCGAGGTAGTATTGCTCCCAGACTTGTTTTTTAAGATCTTGGTTAAGGCCTCAGACGTTGTGTGTGCAAATGGAGAGTGAAAGAGGGTTAGATTAGTTACTGGGTTTGGTTGAGGTAGTAAAACAGTTTGTTTGTTGCGCTATGTTTGTGCTTCTCATTGACTAGTTTAGCTTGTATCCATTGGTGTTGTATTTTCTAGTGGCCGAGAGGTGTGATTTTCGGTTGTATCATTGTTGTCATCGTTTGGGTCCTTAGGTTCTTCTGGTGTCTGTAGAGTACTTGCAAATGACTGTATGGTACTACTAGGTGAGGCAGGTCTAATTTGTGTGCGTGTCTTGAATATGCTCCACTTTGGGGTAGGTAAGGGGGGTAAGTCTAGTAAAAAGTCTGGAATAGAGTTAATCTTAAAGTAAGACCAGAGGGTCTTCATAGTGGGAGCTATGTCATGTTGTGATGTGATTGGGAGCGACAGCTCGATATTTTGGTTGGAGAGGATAGTTTTCAAGTTGAGTAAGTTATCAGGAAGCTGAGGTAGGTGTTTGGGGTGGAGTAGGTTTGCTGGTGATTCTTCAGGGGCGTTGGCAGGGATTTGGATCCACTCCTCTGGGAGATTTGTAAAGTAGTAATATTTTCGTAATTCTTTGATGGCTTCTACTAAGTCTTTTGGTATTTTGATTGGAATTGGGGTGCTGAATTCTTTCATGATTTGGTCAAACTTGGGAAGCAGAGGCTTATTAGTAGGGTTGGCCTTCATGATATTTTTGGGTAAGGGAAGCTTAAATTTATAGTAGGGTGTTATTTGTTTTAGAAATTTTTTAGCTTCCTGATTACTAGTGATTGGGAATGAGAACTGAGTAACTGTTTTGATTTTGTTTGTATCAGAAGGGAGTGGGAGCTTTGTACTAAAATAGTCATTGGGCAAGAGCTTAAATGTGTAGTATTCTCTGAGTGTGGAGACCACTTTTGAGAGTAGGACATCTGATAAAGCAGGGTTGAATGGGAAAAAGCTTCTAACTCTGGGATTAAGTTTTTGGTAGGTGGAAAGGAGAGGCTTTCTTTTAGGTGGCAAGTCAAAATAAGTATCAGGGATCCGGTCGTCTATTTTATAGTAGTTAGCGAGTTTTTTCTTGTATTCAGGTATGTATGGTAATGCTGCCCTGTGCTTGATTGGGAAGTACTAGCACAAACTAGGGGTTAGTTCTTTGTAGTGTGCAGGAAGAGAAGGAAGTTCTACAAAGTATGCTTCTGGGAGTTCACTAAATTTAAAGATTTTTCTTAAGACATTGACCACTCCTTTAGTATGCGAAAGTTGTTTAATAGGGAGTGCGAAGGGGAGGATTGCTTTTATTTCCTTAGTAATTTGGTCTGGGTGCTTAGAAAGTAGAAGTAATCTCTCTTTAATAGCTTTTTGAATTTCTTTTTTAAGTATTTTGGGTTCCTTAGTATCCTTGTCTTTGATTTGCAAGAAGCCTCATGTGTAATGTACTAGCTCATAGGTAGCTTTTATAGAAAGTTTAGTGAAGTCTGTGCTAGCGAGGTATTGGCCGATTAGCATTTTTCTGAGCATTAAATAAATGGTGGTGCATGTTTCTTAGTTGGTGAATGTAACTTCATTTTCTTCTTTGTATATTTCAAGAGCGTCATTGTATAGGCCCATGTACTTCTTCTGATGTGCTGGTTGGGTTCTTTAGTTCTTGGTGAAGGTGGTAAAAAATCTTGTGTCCTGGTGAATGAACTTAAGACGGATAGCCTCAGTGAGTGTAGATTGTATTGGGCTTGTTGTCAGTTTGTATTTAGTAAACTTGTAGATTCCTTCTGGTGTTGTTAATGCTTCTGCGATAGTATCAAATGTCCAGGCTTCTGAATCGAAGGGTGTGTCATCTGGTGTTTCAAGTTTGCTTTGTACAGTAGTTGCCCATTCCATATGATCTATGGTATCTGTATAGGGTATGTTCAGGTGTATCTTAGTAATCTGGCTATAGAGTGGTCTACTACTGCCGGGGCATTCTCGAGCATGGTTTTAAATGCTTTGTTAGGAAGAGCAGTTTGTGATGATACAACCTGTGAGTGTTTTTTGCTAGTATTTGCTGTGGTGGCTGAGCGTGACTGAGGGACGGTAATACTACTACTAGAGATAATAGATGAAGTGATTTGTTTAGTAGGTGTTGATGGTCGTGGTACTCCAGTTTGATTATTGGTTGCAGTTGGTGGTAGCTGTGTATCTTCTAGAGCTAAAAAGTCCGGAAAGTGCATTGTTTGTGCTTAGGGTGCTTGCAGGATTGTATTATCAAATGTGGAACTTTTTAGTAGATTTTGTTTGTTTTCTTTGTAGTTTTCAACTGATTCGTTATCAGTTTCTGGGTCAATAGTTGCACTGTATGGGATTGCTGGAAGGTCATTGGTGCGGTTTGCTTTTGCATATGGTTTCATAGCATTTTCGTATGGTTGTAATAGTGTGGCAAGATCAATGCTTCGGGACATTTTGGGTAATTTTGCAATGATATTGACGGAACTGTCTCCTTGTGCTATGAGGTCGAAGAGAACTGATTGGTCTGTATTGTCTTGTTTGCATAGCCAATGAGGTGGAAATTTAACCAAATTTGGGATCTTTCCTAGTTTGGTAATATTGGTGTAAAAGATGAATTTGTCTTTGTACTCCAGTAGCGAGGGGACAGAAAAGAAGACAGAGAATGTAAGTTTGGACCAGTCGTTGATAGTAATTTCTATGAACTCTTTAGCTGGTTCTGTTTCTAGCATAGTGGGCCTTGCGTCGAAGTGTGTTTTTTTAGGTTGAGTTTGTTTGCAGGAAAATGGTAGGAAGTTAATGAATGAGGAGGAGCTGCTTGAAGACATAGTTTCTAGTGCGGGTTTTGGTTCAAGGAGGTGATTTAGTTTGGAGTTTTTTGCGTTTTTACTTAAAACTGAGGTGACAAAAGTTTTTTGTTATCTAATATTGCTTTGTCCTTAGGACCGTTGTTGCTGGACGGCGAAAAAACTAACTTGTTGTCTATTTTTGAGTTAATCACTTTTATTTGAGTGAATTTAGACCTTTTTGTAGAAAGTGCACCTCTTTTAGGACAATGTTTGGGTGCCGAACAACTTTACTTAGGAACTGAGTATCAAGTTACTTAGTAAAATTTCAGGATATTGTCACGGGAAAATTTTTTCTTTTGTTCTAGTTTTGGTAAAAGGGATCTACAAGAAGAGGCATCCATAAATGTTTACTTATAATAAAATTTAAAAATTTTAATATTAAATTTTAATAAAACTATTTTTAAATATAAAATATTTAATAAAAATTAATTTTTTTTATAAAATAGTTTTAATATTTTATAATAAGAGCATTTCTATTTGTACACAGGATGTTTGAAATACTGAACTATACAAATTATATAGAAAAATGCAGTATGCAGATTATTTTGGTACAACAAACATAAAGAAAAAAACAAAAATTAATTGTATCTTAAAATTTTGCTTAAGAAACAATCCATGGACTCTAAAAAAAAAATTTCTTGTAAAATTTCGGTATAAATTATACACTTCTGCCCTATCACAGTTTTATCATAACCTTAATATTAATTAAATTATTTTTTATTTTAATAAAAATCTTTTAATTTATAAAAATTATTATACCCATGTTCAAACATCCCATGTACAATTAGTTATTTTCTTATAATAATTTATACTAAAATTAAATTTTTTAAACTAAAAATTTTTATTAAAAAATTTAATTAATTTTTATAGCTTAATAAATTAATTTATAATTATAAAAATATTTTATTAAGATAGTAGCTAAAATTTTTATTCTAAATTTGTAAAGCTAGTTTTTCTAATTCTAATAATAATAAAGTCATTAAATTTGATCAAAAACTCACTAAAATACAAATATTTTTATACTTAGTTTATATATAATTATACATATACATATATATATATGAGTATTGCTAATTTTAACAGGCTGTGAAATTCATAGCGCCAATCAAACTTGCAGAATTAGCACGATCTGCAATTTTTTTTGTGTAACAAAAACAAAGTTTTTTTTATAAAAAAAATCAAAAATTACTTATAATACAAAATCTAGCTTATGAAGCTACTTCTTTTTATGCGAAAAAAAATTTCTTGCTAAATTTTACTATTAAAGTTGCCATTTTTATAACTCTAACCCCAACCTAACTCTAACTCTAACTTTAATAGAAAACTTTTTAAAACAGGAGTGTGAATTTTACAGCCTGTAAATCGAAGTAATTTTCATATATATATATTTATATAAAAATATATAATTATAAAAACTAAAATCAATATATTTTATGCACTGACACGATTCTATGTTGATCGGTTTAATTTTATATAAACATAGTTACATATAAAATTTTTAGTAAAATTTAATAAATTTATTTTTACTATAATTAAAAAAGCTAGCTTTATCTGGTTAAAAATTTAATATATATTAGCTTAATAAAATTTTTTAATATTAATTTATTTTTAAATTAAATTTACTATAAATTTACTATTAGTTTACTATTAATTTACTATAAATTTATAAAGTAAATTTAGTTATTTTTGGATTTGTACTATCGAATAACAAATCTATTAATTTTATTTTAATAATTTTTTTTATAATTTTAAAATTAAATATAGATTAAAAACAATATAAATTTTTATTAATTTATTATTAAATAATAAATTTATATTTTTAAATATTTTTTAAATGCTGTACTAAATTTAGTATAGCAAGTTTTGCAATTTGTAATTTTTATTTAAAGCTTATTTAAACCAAATTTTTATAAATAACTTTTGCTAAAATTTTATATAGAAAAAAGATAGGTATTAAAGAATATTTTAGCAAAGTTTAAAGTAAAAATTCTTATTGGTTGCTAAAATATGATTTTTTTTAATTTGTACTAAATTTAGTACAAAGAGCTTATGGGTACCTATTAATAATTAAAACTAAAGATGTTTCTATCGAACTAACAATTACTTATAGAGGTCATACAGCAGCTGTAAATTTAATTGGTTGTTGCTTTAAAACAGTAAAATATTATTTGGCTAGTATAGATTCTACAATTTATTTATAGGCCTACTGCTACCGAAATAAGCCATTTATGGACTATAGATATATATGTGTGCATATTATTAACATTGTATTTATATAATAAAATATCTTTTATTAGAACTTAATTGCAAATTCGTATATTAAGGATAGATTTTTATAGGCACAGATCTATTATATAGTCATGTGATTATACATTTTTGATTATAATAAAATATAATCATTCGTATTTCGAATCGTAAATTTATACTTGTTATAAGTAACCTGAATCTCAACTATACTACACACATTTATAAACTATTTATTACTTTATGTTTTAAGAAGTTTTGTATGGAAGAAAAAAAGATTTCATAATAATACTACCTATTTATTTTTGTTTAATAATATTTTAATTCATTTATTACTACTACTTTCATCAGAGGTTATAGTAAAACTATTACTCTCTAATAACACTTTTTCTGATACTTTCTTTTTGAAATATGCATTATCTTTCTATCCATCTTTTGATGGTTTTTACAGTTAGTATTTCCTTAACAGTAAGTTCACCGTTTGTTGCCAAAGCTTCTAAATCAGCAGCATACATATCTTCAAGTGAGTAACAATCTTCAATTCTCAAATTGTCTGCCAAAAAATCCATTGCAAATACTGTACAACTTTTTTCGTCATGCGTTTCACAGCACCTTTGTTACCAAATTTCATATTTTCTTTTAGGGCCCAGCCCAACAAAAGAGAAAATTCTTGATCAACACCATAAAATAGATTTCTTAGTATATATGAAAATATGTAATTCCAAACAAAATTATTGTGATAATATGATATAATGAAACAATATTACCTTGTATCTTTTTTGATTTTTATTGTAAAGAATGAATGAGTTGAATGTCAAATAGAATAGAAGGGTATACTATATACTAGGGTGTTCAGATTTGTGCATTTTGAAATTTTATAAAAAAAATGCACAAATTCAATCTGAACGTACATAAGTGCTACCAAAAAAAAAAACTAAGAAGTTTCAAATTTTGTTGTAACCCTTCATCTGGGCTAAAACTACTAAAAATTAATATAATTATATTATTTATCTAAATTAGACCTGAGCGTGAATTGAATATTGAAAATTTCTAGTTCTTTTAGTAGTACTTGTATATTTATTATTACCTCTTACTGCATTGCCGGTTCAAATTCAAGTGGCAGCAAAAGTAAAGAAAGCCAGCTGGGTTAGATTGGGTTCTAAAATGGGCAGTGATCTAAAATCAAGGCTATGATAATGAGGGTTGTACCAGAACCCGATTTGGAATAACCGAAGTCATGAGACGTAATGTGAGGCCTAAGTCTGAATATTACGAGATACTACATAAACTCATGGCGCAAGCAGTCCGAAAAATTGGCTGCAAAAATTTCTGGCCACTATGGTGGTCAGTGTGACAGGTTGCTTCTGGGCAGTGTAAAAAGCTAGCCGGGTGAAGTCGGGTTGCAATTGGTGGGAATAAAAATGATAACTATAGTTGTTATAAAATCACCAGAAAGTGATACCGGCAAAACTGTTAAAGAAAAAAAAATATCTTATCTAATTCATTACTACTAACTAAAATAAATATCAATTTGTAGTAGTAAGCGTAAATTATAATAGAAGACATAGTGTTTGTAGCCTAGTTTGGTTAATATAAAGTTGACTAGTTGATTTCTTTTGATTACGGTATTATTAACTAAAAATCAACTAGCTAACTTAGCCAACTAGATAGTTATTAGATACAAGCACCTACTTTACCTAATTGGTCACTAGTTTCTTTATTTGCATATAATTCTGTTCTTTATAATAAAATATGATTTTATTTTTATACTTTGACAATTTACTATAAGTAAATATATGGGTTTACTTGTTTTTTTAGAATTAGCATCATCCAAATGGCTTTAGGTTTAGAAGATGATTTAGAAAATGTTGGAAATGGTCTGTTATAACAAATAGCAATCTGTTCTGATCAAAATTCAGTCCACACACCTATTTGAGGAAGAGAGTAAGCGCAAATAAATCCTGCGAATTGATCTGTAACAGGCCAGAACTATTCAAACTATTTGAAATACCAGGTATAGTTTTGAATTTTTTTTTGCTGATATCAGTTTCTAAGCTTTAACTAATGCGTAAATGTACAGATTCATAGTATAAAGTTATTAATGCTAGTCAAATTAAGAACTTTGCAGCTAAATAACATACTTTGAATGCTTTTAACATGTCAAATTTATTAATTTGTGACTAGTAATTTTTGGATGTTTATAATTAAGCTTTAATAATTCCAAATTTGTTTTTATATCATCTTGTTCAACTGATAATGCTGATGCTTTTGTTGTTTTGTTACAGTTTGGTTCTATATGAGCTACAGATGTTCCACTTAGGTCCTGAAGTGCTGTTTCAATATCTGATTCATCGGTAAGTTCATATTCAATTCTGGCGTATCTCTTAATTGCATGTGCAATCTATAATTAACATTAAACTTTAGTATAGTACAAATAAATTAAAATATGAGTGCTGTCAAGATAAAACTTGTCATTAGGCTTTTAATTATATTTTGTACTGGACCATCCAGTACAAAATATAATTGAAAACTTGATGACAAGTTTTCTCTTGAAGCACTCATATAATATCAAATCTATTTGCTATTGCATAGTGAGAATCAACAATGGTTTTCACTTTCCCTGGCTTAAAAAAAATCTACCCAAGTACTTCTATGTTGTACCAACTATGCCAATAACTAATAATTGATATTAATTCTAAATTGTGATAATATACTCTATTATCTGAGAGATTTTGATCCATTGTGGCCTGGAGTTCATTGTCATGAATACTGCTTCAAAACACAATGCCGTGAACCAGGCATTTTGTTTGGTATCTGAACTCCAATAGTTATAAGCCTGAACATCTAAATTTTCATTATTATTCTTATCTTTTTGAAACACCAAGATCATATAGCATCCATCCACACTTTCCAAAAAATTGGCTCTTCGTTTTCTGAGTTGTTGCAGGTAAGATTCGCATTTTGTAATCAACTACAATAACTGCTTCATTATTATCTAACTTACGTAATGTAGAATTGAACTGAGTTTTAGATATTTTTTCAGGTTTGATGTGCCAAATAACATGTTAATTGTTTTTAGCATTCTAAGAGCTTATCATGATAGATTATATCAAGTTTATTTAAAAGATCTTTGAACAGGTTAAAAACCTATCACATTCTTGGCATCGTAAGAAATGTTGCTTTTTACATTTGCCAAAGGCAAATAATAGACAATGGTTAATACAGTTTGTGTTACTAGCTGTACTGTTCTCACTTATATTTAATTCTTCTTCATAATATCACTTTAAATAATGCCATAATAATTTGATTTTATAAATTAAGCAATTCTACAAAAAATTATACATTAACAAAAGTTGTAAATTTTTTTTTTGTATTTGACTAACCTGCAAATTTTTATTAAAAAATTTTTTATTAATTATATTAACTAAATTTTCAAAGGGTTGGTATCCATAATCGTTACAAGTCAAGCATAATCTGCCTAAATTTTTTCTATATTGGAAATGACTATTTTGTAGACGCACCATAAAAGAAGTATGTTTTATTCTATCTGAATTAATAGCAGAAAACTTTTCCATAGGGAACTTTTTTGATCTTTCAAATAAAGAACAGATAATTGTGTATTTGCATCAACCTTATAAGAGCTCATATTTACATTTTTTTTATTATAAACTCTTTTTCTTTGACTTCTGATATTTTTGAATGAATAATTGTAGGTTTATCTAATGCACTATACCCAGGCCCATTAATATAAGAAAATTTTCATGCAGCATTAATATTATTTGGAGATACCTACTTAATTAATATAACTATCTTTTATATTTGAAATATACAAGCTTCCTTATCTCTAATTTATTTATTATCTTTTAATATGTGAATTTTTCTGCAATTATCGATAATATACGTACTTTACTATCTGCTCCTCTAAGATTTGCGTTGTAGCTATCACGAAGGCAGTTCCAAAGCACTTTAGTAGTTAAGGTCAGTGGCAATATATTCAGCATTCCTTTTTCATATAGATTTTTAAGCATAGCATGGTCTTCTTCAAAATTAGATGTATTTGTTCATAATTCATTCTATATACAGTATATTGATTTCTTTAGTTTATTGGTCTTAGTTAAATAAATATGAAAAATTTCATACAATATAATAGTCATTCCCACGAAGCTGTAAAAACCAAAAATAATAATATGACAATTCACTATTTGTATGACAAAAAAAGAAAACCTGAGATCTATTAATTGAATAAACCAACTGAATCAGATAAAGAAAGTCTACTTTGGCTAATGTAATTACTGGTATTGATAAATTTAAAGATTGGCTCTGAAGGATTTAATCCGCATTATATATATATATATATTTTTTAATTATAGAATCAAATTTTTTTTTAATTAATAATCACTTTGAGAGTTGAATTTGACCTAAAAGTTTTGAGTCAATTTGCAGGTTTTTCCATCACTTATTTGCTAAACAATCTGGATCAAATAGGTACAGTTAGTGAAAATTAAAGAATCATATTAAATAATGTTGTTAATTTTAGCTTGGGGTAATAATAATTATTTACTAATATAATATACAAATTTGATTCATAATTTAGATCAATTATTATAAGGATTAATTAATTTGTAACTGCGGTTACTGTAACCCATCCCAACAAGCCAATTATATTCTAAGATTAGGTATAATGTTACATATTTGAAAAGTCAAAACAAATGTTTGTTTTACTAAAAATTGCTTCTAAATCAAAATTTCACATATGAAACTACCTTTCGGTTTCTAACAAAAAAAATTTCTTGCTAAATTTTAATGTAACTAAAGCTCTTTCTAATCCAAAAGCCTTACACCAAGCCTCATTCTAACCCTAACCTTAATCGCACAGTTTTATTTTTATAAAAAATTTGGTTTGATAGTCACATTATATCTGATCTTAGTATTTATGGTTATAAAATTTATTCTATAACCTACGGTTACAAATCAATTAATTCTTATTATAAAATGCACCTATAGTGTTGAATACTATAGATAAATTAGATTTGCAAATTTATGTAACAAAAACAAAAAAATAAATTTTTATAAAACAAAAAATAAATTTAATTACTTTAGGTTTAGGGTAAGGCCTGGGATTTTATCAGGGCATTAGTATATACAAAATTTAGCAATGAATTTTTTTTATTATAGCCCAAAGATGGTTTCATAAGCAAAATTTTAAGTTATGAATGTTTTTTTAAAAAATAAACAAAAAACAAAATTTTATGTTACACCTGATCTTAAATTTTGATTGGCTATTCTAATAGTTTTGTGTAATATGGTGTTTAACATCATAGGTGCATTTTAGTAAACTTGATTTAGGTAATTCACTTATATATGGCTAGGATCCAGATCCTAATTACAAGATCTGGATCGTAATAATAAGATTCAAATCTAATAATAAGATCTAGACCATAATAATAAAATCTGGATTATAATAATAAAATCCAGATTTAATCATACCCTAACAAGATTTAGATCTTTAATTATAAGATCAAAATTTGCCAGTTTTTATAAAATTCAGATCTTATTATTAGATCTGGCTCTTATAATTAGATCTTATTATTAGAATCTGGATCCAAGTATTAACTCTGCATGGTTTTGCTAGTTATATACTTGACAGCAAAATTTTTACATTTTGAAATTTGAGATTAAAATTTAAAGTAATTCTAGTTTGTTTCAGATTGGAATTTAAGAAAATATTATGGACGATTTTAGGAATTTAGCTTTAATTATTGTTTTGAACATAGGATTTAATTTGGCTGGCAAGTATAAAAATTTAATTACTAATTATTTAATTCATGGGTTACACTAATATTATATGAATTTTTTTTTATAATTACTTCAGAAATTTGTTTATCATATGGAGTAATCTCTGTGCATCTGTGCATCCAGTTGCATGAAATATCACATACTATGCTCGCATTTCATGCTCTTGGAACTCATTATTTGACCCATATATTTTACCAAGATGAGTATATATACCAGGAATGGAGTGATATATAATATTACGAAGTATATAGTTACTAAGGCATTTTAAATGGCGTGCATCCGCAAAATCTCATAACTAATTGGATAATGCACTAAATGCAGTAAAAACTTGAATTTATGTACTTAAACATTCCGAATATGCATCGCATGGACTTGATTTATGTAAACCCGTGAATAAATAATCAAGGAGCCACAAATATCAAGGCTAAGTAATATTTACTAAAATATGACACATGTGATAACAGCAAATAATCAAAAAGCCACAAATATCAAAGCTAAGTAATATTTGCTAAAATAGTGGCCACAATATCTTTATGATGTGCTGCGTTAAAAACATTCTGATTGGCTTGCTTATTCATACACACAAACATGAATATTGTCAAGAAAACCGGATTTGGAGTTTTTTTTTGCCTTATATTATCATGAGATAAATTGATCTCTCCGAAGTTAAAAGTTTAATTGCGCTATAAATCCTGTGAATAAATAATCAAAGAACTACAAATATCAAGCCTAAGTAATATTCACTAAAATATAACTCATATGGTGACCACAAATAATCAAAAAGCTACAAATATCAAGACTAAGTAATATTCACTAAAATATGACTTATGTAGTAGTCGCAATACAGTACAGTAATAATTATTTTTACTGCACGTCCATAAGAACGTGCAGGAATGCTAGTATATTTAAAAAATTTGATAAAAAAAATGGCAGAGTTGCCAAATAATAACCACAGGTTATACAGGTTTTTAAACTGAAATGCCCATAAAAATTATATTAAGGTATACGCCAATTATTTAACAATAACTTAATTGTATCACTGATAAAAATATCTATAGTAAGCACCAGAGATGGTACCAAAACCTTTTTGGCGATTCTGAAAGTTTCGGGTTTCGTATTATAGCTTCCAAAACCTTATGCGAAACTTGAAACCTCAACTGAAATCTGAAACCTCAACCAAAACCTCAACTGAAACCTCAAAACTGCCAAAACATCAATAATTTATTTGTTTATTCTCTTCAAAGTTGGCGCCAAAACTATTTTGTGCCAAATCTGAAAGGTTCAGGCTTTGGATTATAACTTCTGAAACCTTATCCAAAACTTGAAACCTCATCTGATACCCGAAACCTCATTCGAAACCCGAAACCTCACCTGAACACCAAAAACTACCCAAACTTCCATTTATTGCATTAATGTATTATATATTTCTTTCAAGTGCACTGATATATGCTATGTATCTCTTCAATATATATTAATCACATTGATGTATGTTATATATCTCATTAAAGAATACAATAAAATTTGAACATCCAGCAATATTTGGACCGAAATGCATCCAACAATTTATTGTATGCATGCAGTCCTTTTTGTTGTTATGATTTACAAAGTATAACATAAAAGGTATAATTCGGAGTTATATTCTGACAATCAAGATTGCTTTTGCAAGCATCAGTTTTTTTATTTACTACATAAAAACTGGATACAATATCAAGTAATAATAAGTAATTAGTATGACCATATCTACCAATAATAGAATTAATAAGTTACCGCAGAATTAATCAATTGTTGGTATCAAAATTTATCAAATACTTATCAATATATCATTGGCAATTTTTTCTATTACCCTAGAATTTTGAAATCAGTTGTAATAATAGTTTGTATTAAAAATAAAGTTGACCAGCTTAAAAAAGACCTGAACAAACCGAGGCAGTAAAAAAACATAATTAAAAAAATGATTTATATAATGTTATAATTTATTCAAAAATAATTTTACATTTTGGGTTTATTAAAAATACATCAACTTTACAATAAATTTTAAAGGCTTCAATATTATATTTTTGAGTTTCGGATTATAGATTTGGGTTTTGAATTATAGTTTTAGGGTTTCAGAGCTTCGATTTTTTTTAAAAAATCTGAAACTAATTTCGGATTAGAACCCTTCTGAAACTAGTTTCGGATAGGTTTCGTTTCAACGCCATGATTGGTAAGCACTATGCCAAATTCAGAAATTCAAGTAATTTAAAAAAATCAATTTGTTATAAGCCTTTGTTACAAATCATATATATACATATATGCTAAAAAATACAAGTATCATTCAAAAAAAATATATATATATATTATAAACATATGATAACTAATGATGAATCGGTCTTTTCCAAAACATCAGATAGTGTATAACTGGTATCAGCTACCTACTTTATAATCTATTCTTCCTAAAAACTTCCTCTCTGAGCTACTCATGACAAAGAATAAAAAAGGGGAAAAGATTAAATGGGGCGAGTCACAAAACCTAAACAAACCAATAAAACAAATAAAAAAAAAAGAAAAAAACAAAACTCAAAAAAAAAGCAAAGAAGAATAAAAAATGAAGGTGCTACTGCGTCTGCACAAAACAATAAAAATTATATAACACTATATAGACTAAATCTATCGAAGAGTTATATGAATAGTAAAAAAACAAGAAAAACTGCTAAAAATAAAAAAAAAAGGATATGAAAATTTTCATGTGCCCACCAGATCCAACTACATCATTCATTGTTTATTTGTTTGTAGCAACCAAATTTACTCGTGATGGTATCGGTTCCAATTCAGATGATGTTCCCAATTTGGAAAGAGTAAAACTGCTGATTTTTTGGAGAGTGTAAGCCAGAATTTTCACTTTTTGGTAAAAATTTCGAAAAATCCAAAGGGAAGTATAATGATACTTGTAAGAAATTTAAAGGAGAGGGTGTAGTTGGAAAAACTCATTTTTTTGTTGTTCCCCATTGTTTTACCACAGGATACTTCGTTGATGGAAAAAAACTTTAATCCTCACCAAAATTTCTTGTACAAGAGCTTTATCTTCTGCTAGTTATCTTGTAAAAATATGCTTTTGGCTTGCATGTCAAATATACAAAGGAGTCCCCGAAGCAACAGTTGACCTTTATAAAACCGTTTTCCTGTATTGTCCTACTATACATTAAGTATAGGCAACTCTCTAACAAAAAACTTTTTGTTTTTTTTCCATTAGTAATTTGATCCAAGTAATTGTCAGAAAGAGTTGATTATTATTGATTAATCGACTAATTGATTAGTTAAATATCTAATATGTATATAGTGTTCTGATCTGACAAGAATTAAAGAATTTTTTTTTAAAAAAATAACATGCTACTACTACTAAAAATTTTTATTTTATATATTGCTATAGCTTATATAAAATTTATACTATAACCAAGATTAGAATTTTTTTTGCATATTTTTTTTAAATTTTTTTATTGTAAGATATAAATTTTGCATACTGATTTATAAAAAGTCTTGCTTATAGCAATTAATAAAAAATTTAAAAATTATCTTACCTATCTATATATTTCGGGTTCTGGCAGAATATTAGAGACCATAAAAGTAGAAAATACAACATGGCCTTTGCAAAAAAACTATCAATAACAGATTTCTTAATAGTATGAACCCTAATCCAAAATCAATCAATAATCAATATCACAACTAATGATAGTGAAATCCTGTGGATAATGTTTGAAATAGAAGAAACTCTAACCTATTTAAGAGATTAGTTTACCAAACTAGATCTTACTTATTACTATTTCAGTTTGAGTATTGCAATATTAAACAATTTAGTTACATATAATATCACAATAAACAAAAATAATGGTATAACAAATTAAAACCCAAAAAAGACAGTTACAGAATTCAATCCCTCTGCATTCCTGCAGAATAGATTTTTACTTTACTTTATAATGAGATTATACCATTTACTTCTTGAAGACTGACCAAGATCCTGGACAAGACAGAAAAATAAATAATTATACAGCTTTATTATGAGTACAATAATAAAACCAAGAATCAAATATGATAAATTAAAAGTTAATATATAATGGTATAAACATTTACAGCTAACCTTTAATAAGAAATACCAACCCCAAGCATGAAAAAATGAAATCATGAAAGATCAAAATGCTAACTAATGAACTTTCTATACTTCTAATATTATACAAAAGAAATCTTGACAAATACAAAAATACAAAATACAGGCCCTGTCAAATAGCAGATAATGATTTTGTATACTGGTTGACATGGCCAAAAAATAAAAAGAAACTCGATGAGGCAATTAAAGAAGTACCAGTCAAAATTGAGAAAAAAATGAAGTATACTTTAAAAGATCTGCAAGAATATACAACCAATTTTGTCAATACTTATATTACTAAGAATATTACTACTAGTTATTACATCTGCAATACTATTTCCAGTATTGGGCTGGATATTGAACATGGACATTGGACCACCATGTCCAGTCCAGTCCAATCTATTGAACCAGAAGAGGTTGGATATTGGACATTGTATAATATTAAAATTAGTACATAATCATATAACAATTGGCCAATCAAATTATAACTTTTTGTACTATTATACTTGATTTATTATAATATACTTTTAATACAAAAATAAAATTCAAATAATTTAATAGATAGGATTTACCCGTCTAAATTTAGTACAAAGTACTAAATTATGACACATTTTAAACCTGATTATCTGCTAATTTTAATTATTAATTATGATTTTAATAACTCTTTATAATTTGTTAGATATGGAGCATTATGTCTAAAAAGTTTGATAACTTTAAGTCTTATTTTTGATTTTATATGATTTTTTTTCTAAAAAGTTCTTTTTTTTAGAAAAAATTTTTTGTGCTAAGCCACAATTTGAAAATTACTAGTAATTTTATAATAAAAATACAGACGGAAATGTACTTAACTTAGTATGGGCATTGTTACACAAAAATTAAGGTTATTAAAAAAATTTTTTCTTAATAATTTTATTATTAATATAAAAAAAATTTTGCTAAACAATTTTTGAAGATTTATCAGATTTTTGTATATAAAAAAAATTGAGTTTTTTAATTTTTTGGATTTTTTATGCATTTTGCAAAATGTACTAAATTTAGTACAAAACAGTAAATCCAAACCATTAACAATATAAAAATTAACTATAGTTACTGATATGTTTCTAAAAATAAGCTACCTCTTTTGGATAATTTTGAATACAAAAAATCTAGAGTAGCTTATTTTTAGATATAATTAATTTTTGGTTAATCGCCAATAGTTGTTATATTGTAAAGTCTAAATTCTACTATATAAATCAAATTATTAGCATTTAAATAAACTTGTTTGGGAACTACACTACATATATTCTAAAAGTTTTTATTAATGGATTGGATTTACTCTTTTGTACGAAATATAGTACATTTTAAAAAATGCATTAAAAATTTAAAAAAATTAATAGCTTAATTTTTTTTATATACAAAAATCTAATAAGTATTCAAAAATAGTTTAGCAGTATTGTTTTTTAAATTAATAATAAAATTTTTATAAAAAAATTTTTTTATATATTGTATTTTTTGTGATTTCTAATGTACTAGATTTCGTACATTTGTAAAGTCAGTTATAATTATAATTTATTAATATATTTGGCAAATTAAAAGTTTTAATAAATAAAAAATTGTATAGGCTTGTTATAAAAAAAATATTATTATTAGTTATATTATAAAAATTATTACTTATATTATAAGCTTTTTTTGAAAATTTTTACAAATTATTACTTTACATAGTAAGCCATATGAGTTTAGCTAGAGTTTAAAAAATTTTTTGCTAATTAAATTTTCTAAATTCTTAATCAAAATTATAAATATTTATTATCTAATTTCAATTACAAAATTTTTTTTAATCCTAAATTAGTATATCTCAAGTTATATTACTTTAAATTTTAAAAAAATTACATCTAATTTTTATATATAAATTGGATATTTTAGTTATATAGTATTTACTAGCAAAAATTTCAAATTTAGATTACTTCTTATATATTAATCTAATCTTAAATAAAATTTTAAAATTATAACTAACAAACTTATGTTTATAATTTTATTAATAGTTTAAATAAATTTATTTAGTAAAAAAATTTTTTATAATCAAAAATATTTTGTAAAATTACTAGTAAATGTGCTAAAAACTAGGTTAAACTAGCAAATGCAAATTTTAAAAAAAATGTACAAAATTTAAAAAGCTATGTAAAGCTATAAGTTTTTTAAAACAAGTAGCCCATAAGTTAAAATAGTATTAAAAAATATTTAATTAAGTAGTTAATTTTAAAAATTAATAGATAATTAAGTTTAATTATGTACTAAATCTAGTACAATGTACTAGATCTAGTACAGGTAAATCCTATCCATTAAAATAAGAGCACTTTTTATTATTTGACTTTTAATTTTTATATTCAACAAATATATTTTGTTGTTAATAAAATTTTAATCTCTTTGTTAAATATAAAAATTAAAAGTTAATTAATAAAAATTTTTCCAATTTTGTTATAAATTTCAGGTACACATATTTTAATCTCCTGAATAAGTTTACTTAAGTGGCTTTAATTGATTTGTTTAGTAAAGTTTGAACTTTACTATATAATAACTTTCATTAATCATGGGTAGCTTATTTTTGAGTTAAAAATATTTTGAGTTTTTTGACCAAAAAAAGAATAGCTTATTTTTGGAAATGGCTTATTTTGGCAATATACAGTATAAAAAACTACTAATTTCTGTAATTGTAATAGAATCAGTTTAATTAATAGTAATAATAATTATTATAAAATTACTATATATATGTATATATTAGAACACAATTTAAGTTTGACAATTTGGATTAATCCTTCAATCCAAATAAATTTAGATACATGATTAGAGATTTTTAATCAGATTGGTTAAAGAACTTAAATAACAAATTTAAGGATATGCTTAAATGCTAACTTTAAATTTATATAATCTAATAGAGTCCAGATAATCTATCAAAAATAAAATTGAAGTATTATATTATAATTTTGGTATAACTTATTGATAATTGTTAATTTTAAAGTTATATATTAAATAGAATTCTTTTATTGCTCAAGTTTATATAAAATTCTATTGTAGAATTAATTTAAATTCTTTTATTATATAAATTTAAATAAAATTTTGGCAAGTCCGGAATGTGTGACACAGGTTAGTGCCAAATTACCAATCAGATTTCAAGATTAGGTATAATGTTACATGATCAAAAAACTCAAAACAAACATTCATTTTGCTAAAAAATCGATAAACTGCATAAGAAACTATCTTTCATGCTTTAATAAAAAGTTTTTCTTGAACAATTTTATTATACATCTTGCTAACATCTGATCCTAACTCTAACTCTAACCTAAATATAAATGAACTTTAAAAAGTTTTACACATTTTGATGTATGATTGACAATATGCATAACCTGTTACACATTCTGGTCTTGCAAAATTTTGTTGTAGCTTATATAATAAATAATTTTAATTTTAGTAAATAGTTAAACATATTGGCAAGGTTTTTAATGGAGTACTCCAGACATTAATAAAACATATAACCCACTTCTGGAGTGCTCCAGAGTGGGTTATATGTTTTATTATTAACTAACTAGTGTGCTCCATTAGCAACTCTACATATTGGATCTGAACTATGTTCAAGCATATGAGTCCATTCCAATTATATTAAAATTAGATAGATATATGTCCAATGCCAGCACTGGCTATACCCTATGCAAAATTTAAATAACAGAATAAAATACACACCAATTCTCCATTACAAATTACTTAGCACTATACATAAAAAAATATGGACACCAAATTGCAAAAATATTAGCCAGGCTCCTTTTATATTAAACAAAACAATAGATCTAGTCAAATTAGTAATCAATGAAAAGACAACCTATAGATCACTAACGTTTAACTACTAGATAGATAATTTCATTAAGTATAATATATCTCCATAATTCAGAGGTTTTGAACCAATCTGGTAAAGATTTAGATCTAAGTAAAGTAGCTCTATTCTCTCTTCTCCTAGTAAATAATATAATTACATATGTAAATTTTATTATTTTAATAAATGGAACAGAGAAAAGATTCTCTTTTTTTTTTTTAAAAAAAAGAATTATTTAGAAAATAAAAATAAAGAACAGGACCTTTTCTGCCTTGGGGAATAAGGCAGAGTTTATATATCTGTAAAAACTTAGGATATTTACTAAAACAAGATATAATAAAGAGATATAATAAAGAGATATAATAACAAGTTATGATAACAAGTTATAATAAAGAGATATAATAACAAGTTATGAAACAAGTTATAATAAAGAGATATAATAATGAATTATAATAATGAGTTATAATAAGAAGATATAATAACGAGTAATAATAGGGTGTGGCGCCTTAGAGAAGTGGTCAAGGTGTCACCCCCAAGCGGCAGGTTGACAGTTCGAATCCCACTGACAACGTTTTGAAGTTAAATATGCGTTCAGTGATTGTGGCTTATGAGCGGTTGGGAGCTAAACCTGTAACCTTGGTTCCACCATCTTGAATGGGAGCCTGCGGGCGCAATGATGTATGTGTTACATCGCAAATCCAGGGAACCGGAAAAAACCCACAAGAACCCGTTTGGCAAGACCCGAGTTAGGAGGTAGTGAAAATCAGTCCTACGGTATGCACCAGAGAAAGCGGATACTACGATCGGAACGAACCTAATAAGGGCAGGTAGCCTCGGTTACCAAATCTGGGCAATGGTACATGTATGGGACATGAAATTTGTTCCGGTAGGCTCTTGTGCGAGGGTAAAGTAGCCCTTAGGTCGTCGAATTTAAAAGGGTTGTGGCCCACAATATCTGCATTAAATGTAGTGCGTCGGTAGTAATAGGAGGAACATGAACCAGAGGGTTTAAATAGACAATTCCCGTAGTTGGGTTGTAGGTATGGCAGCTAGTGTAGAACCTTCGGGCGGACTACTTAAATTAGGCACCAAAAGTGCACGTGTGGCTAGTTGTATCCTCATTCATGTAACAAATATTACGTCACTATAACTCATAATAAAATCCCGGCCATAGCACACGGCCTCTAAACTTAAAAAAAAAAAAATAACGAGTAATAATAACAAGTTAGGGGAGTGACAAAAATCAGGTGATTTTTTAGAGGGGAGGGGGTAAAAAAAGTTGAAATTATATATAAGAACCTGACTATATATATATTAAAGAAAAGGGAGAGGGGGTAGGCCTCTGATAAAAAATAATCAGGTGATTAATGACATGGCCCATTATAATAATAAATTATAGTAAAAATAACTCCTTTTTAAGAACAAAGAAAAGTTTTTCTAATAAAATTAATACTACAGATTTGCTTGGTTCAATAAAATTTGTACTATTTCAAACTCTCTCCTGTACATCACTGCAAATCGTAAAAACAAACAAAACAAATAGCGGAAAGTTTGACACACCCTCGCATGGCACATATATTTTAAGTAATTAATTAACTTGTAGCATCGTTTGTAACTACCATCATCCCACTCCACAATCGCTAGGAAAAGAAACCGAACAACAGCCTTCGGCACACCAACTTCCTTCGAAAAATTGTTGCCGACTTTGTCGGTAACACTTCATTCTTGCACACAAATAGGAAAGTTCCACAACATGGACCACATGGAAACAGATCTCCCAGACCCTCAATACCACGATACCCAACGTCCGACAAAGAAAACCCGTAATACACAACCTCTCCATGATGTAGATGTAACCTTCACTTCACCTATTCCCGCTATAGAAAATGCAGCAAAAAGTGGCGATTCCAGCCTACCCCCTCAAAATCTAGAAATGACATCATCATTGTGCCTAGCAACAAAACAAACCGAATCGGGTGAGAACCCGGACCAGACCCCGGCACCCTTGCCCCTTTTAGAAAATCCCCAGGTCCTAACTGATAAAAATTCCCACGTGGTCCCGATCCCCTGCGGGCCCTCCAAAATTGATGATAACCCGATTTTTACCGATAGCCAAAATAAGAATGATGAGAATCCGATCCACACCGTTACCCGAAGTGATAACATTATGGAAATTGACCAACAGGATGCACTATCAACCGGCACGATTCTAGATGATGTACCTAACCCCAAAACTTATAGCCAAGCATTAACCGGAGATAATGCCCCACGTCGTAAACAAAATCCAGAACTAACCACATTAATCGACAAATGGACCAACCAATTCAGAGCAGAACTAGCTGAACTTAAAGAAACTCCATTTGACGCTACCTACTGGACACGTGAAAAAATCATTACTGCTTTCGATAACCCAATCGAGCTGAGGGATTTGATCTACCACAAAATGCAAACCAAACCAACCCTAGAATATATTCCCCAGGCAATAAAGCTGAAGCTTAAACATAGAGACCGAGCATTTTTCCGCACGTTTACAAGAAGACACGACACACGTCCTCATCACCAGTTACAATTCCAAGAACTGTTAAATGACGCAATTGCAAAATACAAACAAATACATAACGCACACTTGATCAACAAAAAAAACAAAGATCAAATATCAGATATGCTAAGAAAAAAATTGGCCCTGGACTTCTGGACCAACCTAAACTTCACTACTATTGACACATACGAAATCACCCGCTATTCTCTCTATATAGCCGGATTTGCAAAAATAAAAACCACCTTGGATTTTGACACTATACGTACTGCAGCAGACCAAGCCCGTACCAAACTTCTAACTGACTTACCAGACCTGCCTGAAAACATCCCTGTACAAATACAAAAATTCTACCATTCTACCTCCCTCTCACTAGCAGGAAACATGTACGAGCGGTAGCAATTACACTAAGACAACACTACAGGTTCGAGCGACTACCTGATGCTTACATTGCCGACCAGCGTGAACCACTTCCGGAACTCCCAGAATGGTTAAATAAAGAAACTCGAAAATTTTTCCCGATTACACACAGAGCTGACCTAAAAAAAGTGTACAGATACAAACAACAATTGCAGCAATATTATATCTTCTCTAAGCTTCCAGACTCGTACTTCGATCTACCACCCAAAAAAATTCCTCACCCTTTGACCCCACAAGAACTCACTCCTCGCTTCAGAGGGCAATTTCCCTTTTTCCCTAGAGATGCAGACCATTTTAAGGAACAAGTCAACAAGCTGAGAACGGTCTATGCTTTCGAAAGGCTTCCCAATGACTACCTCATTAGCAAAAAACGTCTACCAATTGATCCAAATAACCTCGTATTAAATACCCAATTTACTTTCCCTATTACAGACCAGAACACATACATGCATTTCCTACAAGTAATCCCTAGATACTACGCCCTACCAGAGCCACTCCCCGAAGCATACATAAGCTTCAATTATACCGACAAACCGGAACTCCCAACGGACCCGGCATTGGTAACAAAGGTCAACCTAACTCTCCCGATCGTTACTCCAAAGGAGCTAGTCATAGCTGCTCGAGCACTACGGGAACACTACTTCTTCCGAGCTATTCCAAAGGACTGGATCCAAATACCTGACAAACAGACAGACATAAATGACAATGGCTTTCCTGCTACTATTGAACAACTAAATCAACAAATTCAACAACGTAACCTTCCAACCAAATGGAAATTCCCCATTGACAAACAAGAAGAATTCCCTGAAGCTGCAGACTTTCTACGCAGAACCTTTTTGGTAGAAACAATCCCCGAATTTGTTTTTACTATCTCATCTTTCCCACCCCCTGGCTGGGACATCTTCGTTAATGACAGTACCGATACGATCATGATGGAAACACCAAAACTTAACGATGGGGCAATCCCCATGGTACCGGAACAAGATCAAACCAATATCATTTATGAGTAATTCACAAACCCTACTTCCCCCGGACACTTCCGACCTACACAACGATTCTACCAACAACGATCAATCTGAACTTATAAATCCTAAAGAACAAATAAACTTAGCCACTCACAACATTAGAGGACTCAATAATCTAACCAAACTTCACCTTTGGCTAGATTACTGCCTACAAGAGAAATTACACATAATTAGCCTTACAGAAACCAAGTTAAAAGATAATCCTAGGGCCTACACGAACCCCCACTACAAAATTTTCGTTTCTAATTTCCAACCTACTTCTCCACAAAACAGAGAAACCAGTATGGGCACTGCCCTCCTCGTCCACAACTCCCTACAGCCCTACATACACGACATTAATATTTATCCCGGCACTGCTATCTACGTTGATTTCTTCTTTCCTGGAAATAAAACCCGCATCATCTCTACCTACTTACCATCTAACAATACTGACCTCTTAGCTCGCACCCAAAAACAATTATCACTCTGGATTCTAGAAGCTAAAAGGAAACAATGGCATATATTGTTACTGGGAGATTTCAATGCCAATTTTGGCTCACATAAAAAATGCCGCCTACCGATCTTCTCTGACTTGCTTTCCAACAACATAACCAGCTTGATGGACTTCCACAAAATCACTGACCCCACTTGGCACGGAAGAGGGCTTAGCTCCCAAATCGATGACATCTGGGTTTCTCCACAAATTCTTTTAAACTTCGACCCTCCTCAGCTAACTAATTCCGCTGGTATTTCGGACAGTGACCACTGCATATTATCCTCTGTATGGTACACCAACTTCAACCCCGCCACTCCCCGAAATAAGAAAAGGAAACGGAAGATATTTTGTTATGAAAGAACAACAAATGAAAACTGGGATGAGTTCAGTAATACGATCACTACTTTAATTTCCAAGGCTAACTTTCCATCAGATATAACTTCACCGGAACAACTAGATAAAACTTGGAATCTCTGGTCAAATGCAATATCACAGTCCGCACATAAACACATCCCAAAAACCACCACTATCTCGAAGCCCTTCCATGCCCTATCTCTTAAAGCGACACAGTTACACTCTGCATTAAAAAACATCAATAAATGCTTCCACCTCCTAAGCAAAGCTATGCCTCCCATGGCCCCATTATTCTTACTACAAACAATCAACAAACACCTAAATAAAGCACTCTCATTAGCACAACTTCCTTTACTCGCACTAACCCCGCTTGCTCTTTCCGCATTGCAATCTAATACTCACCACACTCATTATGCCACAACAATAATGTCCATCAAAGAAATCAGATCCACTATTTGGAAGGCCAGAAACGCAGAAACCTATCTACAACAAATGGAGAAAATCAAATTTTATACCAATCGTCGCTACAACGACTTCAAGGACAATACGGGAAGGATGATAAACAGTATCCTAAAAAAAGAAAAAGACCATATCAGTTTTGACAAAATTATCACAACCGAAACTATAATTACTGACCCAACCGAAATTAAAACAGCCACATCAGCTCATTTTAAAAATTGGACAAAACGTAATCCTACAAACGAAGAACACTGGGATGAATGGAAATCCCACTATGACCCTTTAGAATCTATACACCCCTCAATTTACTCTAACCTTCCTCTTCCCTTTACTCTGGACGAATTGATATCTACCATCTCGGCTGCTCCCAAGCATAAAGCGACAGGCCCAAACAACATCTCTAACGAAATGCTTCAACACATACCCAAATCGGCACTCGACAAGCTACTAGATATGTTCAATGCCTGCCTACGGCTAGAAAGAACACCTGGTTCCTGGTTGAAATCAAATATTTGGCCAATCCCGAAAAAAACTCGCTATAACTTTGATTTATGCAATACTCGCCCGATAACTCTAATCGATCACTCTAGAAAAATTTTAACTAAACTTCTTACCAAAAGACTTTCAGACATACTTATGAAACACCGAGTTCTCTCACCACTAAATTATGCAGCACTGCCCTTCCAATCGACCCTACAGCCAATTTCACAACTTTCCTCAATTATAGAAATAGCCACTATTCAGAAACAAGAACTCTGGCTCTTACTACAGGATATGTCAAAGGCTTTTGACTCTATAAACATCCCAATGCTGAAGAAGGCCCTGACGAGAATTAAACTACCATCAACAATCATTAACCTTCTTATACATATCCTCTCCAACCGCTCTAATCAAGTTATAACCAACCTTGGATACACCAATTCCTACCCTGTAGAAGATGAAATCGACCAAGGAGAAACTATATCCCCGATTCTTTGGGTCATCTACTACAACCCCCTCATACGTCGAATCTCCACTGAATACCCAGGTTTCTCCCAAACACTTAGTACGCCTACCCAATCCAAAACCATCCATACCTCGATAATGGCATACATGGATGACTCTCTCTGGATAGCTCCGGATAAAGCTACCCTAGAAAAAATACTAAATATAGCCAACTCCTTTTATAAACTTACAAACATAACAGTTAACCCTACTAAATCAATCTTAGTCACAAACGCAAAAACAGACAACAAATCAATCAACTTCAACAACCAAACTATCACGGCAATTAACAACACTAAAACATTCAAATATTTAGGGGCATGGTTCTCTCTCAACCCCAACCCTTCTTCCACACAGAAAACCATCATATCCGAATTCAAACAGTGCATCGGAAGAATGCAAAAAGCGGTCATAACCGAAAAACAAGCAATTTAACTAATCAATAATGTTCTAATCCCCAGACTAGCATATAGACTATACAGCTCCTACCTTTCACCTAACCAACTCGATACTTTAACCCGACTTTATTCAAATCTGGTCAAATCTAAAGCAAAACTCGCCCGTGGCGTACCCAACACGTTTCTCTTTCATCGGAGTATATACGGATTAAAAAACCTTATACAAGTCCAACAGACCTCTCTGGCCACTTCCCTACTAAAAAATATCAATCACCCCAGTTTCGAAACATACTTACTCAAACTTCGCTTAAAGGAAATACAAGAATCCACCAAGTCTCAACATTCAATTCTACATGTGCTACCACTATTTCCAAGTGGCCAAGCTAGAACATATACAGCCCAAGCAATCTTTGCATTGCATACGCTCAATATCCAACTTACTCGCAATCCAGAAACTGACTGGCCCAAACCTCTACCAACTACTGGCACCTCTATCAACGAGATACTTAGATTCCATCCCAATGCGCAATCCCTAAAAGAAAAACTTAATACTCACAACATCAGATACATAGAACAATTTCTAAATTACAACAATAATGAACTACTCAACTGGAAAAATTTCCATCACAACATTTTAAAAATACCCCCAGGACGAACCCCCCGTTGGTTTACTGAAATACAGGATCTCATCTCCGCTAATGCCAACCCTTCGACACAACTTGTCCACCCCAATCCCTTTACATTAACCAAAAGAACACACAAAAAGAAATCTTGGATAATTACTTCTAACCTGCACATCGGTAGAACCAGCCGCTCTTCAAAATCGACTATATATATCCGTCATTACTTAAATCTCAACAACCAGGCATCCCCTTGCCCTGGTTGTAAACTAAAAGATACATCCCTAAATACAAAGAATTGCTACTTTAAATACGATACAAATTATACTTACATCATACAAGTATCCTCCGATAAGAACATCCATTCCAATCTCAAAGATATTGAATCTGCCCTTTCTACCTGTTACCCGAATAGAATATCTATTAGCACTCCTCTGACCGCTATGACAACTAACAGAGCCCGACCACTTAAGGCCTTCACAACATTCCCAATGGAAATCTGGGAGGAACTAGCTAAAACTCAAAACAAACACCGCTCAGTGAACATTTTTATCTCAACCACCATACCTCACAATAATCAAGCTACACCGTATGCAACTTGCTCACTTCAAAATACCTCGGCCACTTGGGGCTGTACCAACAAAAATTGGCCCAGCACTACAAACTCAGCCCTTACTCTGTTTGCCTTCATATCTACAAGCTTCTTCCCTGGAACCACGATCTCTGTTACATCTAACAACCACAAATTCCTAACCTTACTACAACAGACATATGACAACCCATCGCACCGACTATTAAATCTGGAAAAGAAGCAACACGCCCCGATCTTGTTTATACTAAAAGCGATCATTATGAACCTAAAATTAAAATTCCGTTTCGATAAAGACCTAACCCACCCTCGCAAACCCGATAACTTCATGACACTGGACATCATACCACACCAATTACTATTCGACAAATACACGCCAAACCTTCTCAATACACCATGTCCACATACTCTTAAAACAATTTTAAAAGATATCATAGAAATAAATAATCACGCTCTTTGGACCAACCAAAATCGAATAAGTTACTGGATTAACCGATACCCAGACATACAAATTCGCCTCACTTTAGATTACCTTTCCTTCGAAGAACGACCTCTCTCTCTATCTACTAACCCAACACTCTCACAATTAAAGAACTTCAAAGTAAAATTACTAACCAATGAACTCCCCACCTTCAAGACTCTTCACGAACGTAGCCCCTCTAAATATCAAGACTACCGCTGTCCCCGTTGCCTTTCTTCAGAAGAAACTATCGCGCATCTTATCTCCTGTATTTCCAACAATTCCTCTCTTATCTCCCTCCTCAAGGATACTATTCAAGCCTTAGCAACAGAATTGAAACTGGATCTAGTTCAACCGGTGGACTTCACATCGTCCTTTATTAATCTTCATATCAACAATCAACTACCACTAGGCTTTATCACTGCGGTCACATTAGCGCCCTTCGCAAGACCTTCTGACAAACTCAAATATGCACCAGCTCTACACCATTTAATAATTAAAATGATCTATCACGAAATTTGGCTTCCCTCTAGACAAATTCGTCACGATCCAGTTATTCCAGCACCCACCCCTTTACCTAACCCTAATAGAAGTTACCAATATAATAATTCTAATAGACTTAGCACACCCTTCCAATCACGTTTAGACAAATACATCGCCCTCGGGCGTTCTTACCTATATAGCTTCGAAGACTGAGGTCTACCGACCCTAGCACAGCTTAGGTCGAGAGTAAATCAGCTCTTACCCCTACTTCCCTACAATTCCCTTTTGATGTATATTTGTATAATTTCTTAAGACGAATTAATAAAGAATTAGAGGATAGACCTCGTTGTATAAAAAAAAAAAAAAAAATTTGTACTATTTCTAATAGGGACACTTTAAGAACAAGTATTCCAGTGATAATCACGAATGATCTCCTTTGATTTTATCACTCGATTAATTTGATTGGCCATAAAATGTAAACAAATCAGGTGATCTCTAGTGTGAGGGTGAAATTACTAAAAATAGTAACCCTAATTCTATAGAACCTCCTAGAATTAGGGTTACTATTTTTAGTAATTTCACCCTTACCCTAGGGATATGTGATAAAATCGAGGGCGATCATTCGTGATTATCACTGGGTACTTGTTCTTAAATCTTCCCTTCCTAATATTTGTATGATATTTTCCTAATACTAATATTTAAAAATTATACTAATATAATACTAGTATAATACTATTGGCTCATCTCGGTTACAACAATAGGGGTACAATAGGGGTTACCCTAGTAAAATTTTGTGATATCATAATCTAGATGAAGAATATCAAGCATCACTCCGGGTGAGTAATCAATATGCTCATAAATAAAATGACGATTTACGATAACATACAGTACTGTAATAATAAAATAAATAGATGATTAATAAAAGCTAATTAAAAGCTAATTAATAAAAAAAAAAATAAAAGAATTATACATCTGAACAAAAGATTGCAAGAAAGAGATTGGCTTCTATGACCGGAATGATGAATCAATAAAAAGACAGATCAGCGCAAACGTTAAAATAATATTGTCGAAAAAGAAATAAAAGAAATACAAATCCAAACGATGAACTAATGTTTATTTATAATTTCAATAAATTATAAAATATCACTATTTATATTAAGACGATTTCTATTTGTACACTAGTGTATGAAACATGGATTTATTGATATCTCAAAATCCTGATATAAAACCTACTTCGGGGTTCTAACAAAAAGCCTTTCCAACTTTAAAGCTAACCCTTACCCTAACAATTTATATGTTACACAGATTTGTAAATCAATTGTTCATACACTACTGTTTAGTTAGAAATTTGTTTTTTTTTTTTTTTTTTTTTTGAGGATCAGAACTAATTACGATCAGGGTCATCTAAAGAAATTTCGCAATGCAGTTTCTGCACTTAAATTCAATTTCTCTAACTGCTACTATAGTAAAACAGGATTATGTACTAGATGCAATCAAGAAAAATTAACACAAAAAAGTTTTCCCTGGCACATATATATATTTGTATTATGTAAATATACATTAGAATCGAGGAAATGTAAAGTTTATTATAAAACTACCTCGGAACTCTTTCATGACATTTTAATTATTCGAAAGTCTGGACAAGACCTTACATCATTTCAAGTCAACTATTTTAATCTGGTTAAGATATCACAAAAATAATATAAACGTATAATAAATAAGGCTCCAGCCCTAAGAAATGGCGCCGGTTTACTAGTTTTAATTTCTTTCATATTATTATTTTTTTTTTTAACAAACAACCATGATAGCTGGATACAAATTAAGCCTTAAGCCCCTGAAATTAATATTTTTGGCAGGTGTAATTTCAAGTATATGATGATAACTTCAAGCGGCTGATAATCATAAATGGCATTACTGATTTAACTTTTATATTGGAGAGTTTTCTAAACAATATATATATTTGGATATTAGCTCATTTGTTTGTTGACCAAGCCATCTAAGCCAATTACATCAAATTAGTCATTTAAAAATTTTTAGAATTTGATTAGTTGTTAGTGCTGCTGTTATTCATACAATATTTTATATATGCACCATAATTGCATCATTTCGCAATATTATAAAGATATCTCTTTTAAAGAATATAATATTACTAAAAAAAAAAAAAAACACGTGAAAAAGGGAATATTCTGATGGTTTATTATTTACATTTATAAAGATATAAATATTATTATTACGAGCCACATACAGCATTTGCTTAAATAAATTATGCGCCACCCAGCCTCAAAAAAAAAAAAAAGCTTATGTACAGTATTATCTCGCGAATAAACAAAATTCTCGAATTTCCAAAAGTTACTGATTTATATATCCATTAATTAAACTCATTATATGAGTGTTTTATTTGTAGCAAATCTTTCAAATTGTCTTTCAAATTTTCCGTTATATCTTAATAAAAGATGAAAATTTCATTTCAAATTTTTAATTTATTCATATTCATATTCACAGTCATGGTCTTCGCATCGTCACTTGAAAAAAGGCAAACTATTGAAGCAAATTGTAGAATTAATGTAACTTATCCGGTTCAAAACCAATATATCAAGTATAATGAAACATCTTATGTTATTTGGAATACTACTACTTGTGGTGATTTGACTGGTACGTGTCTTCAGAGTTGAGAAAGGTTTAAGTATTATTTAACATATTCACCTCTAATAAATAGATCTTTAACCATCTTAATGAGATGGCTGATATTTTTTGTACGCGCGTCTTTATATAATAACAGATAAAGCAATTGTTCAAATCATAATCTATGGTTGGATTAACGAAACAGTACCACCGTGGCCAATCTTTCACACCGATACTGCTGTAAGTCTCATATAACTTAATAAATTAATTAAAAATTGATTTTAATTTTTCTTTCATTAAAAAAAGTACTATGGAACTGGCTATATCGAATTTACACCCGACCAATCATGGTCTAACGAAACATATTATATCGCGATGATCTTTCCGCTTAATACTGTGGGTTTATCTGGGGATTTTCAAATTGGCCCTTGATGTTTAAATTCTTTGAATTTTACAATAGAAGATTAGTGTTTATTTTATTCGTATACAGTATATAGATTTGGTTTTTTTTTTGTCATTTTTTTTAAAAGTTCTTTACGCAATCTTGCATAAACACAAGCCGAGGGTTGATCATAAATAATATTATGCTCTAATTTAAAGTAAGAAAAAAAAAAATTGGATTTAAAAATTATCATATAAATAGATAAATTAAGCAGGGCGTTAAAAGAATTCTTATATACATTACATTTTTCTGATAAAAAATAAATGAATTTATTTTATGCTAATTTCATTTCCTCTTGAAAATGATTTCTCTAAATAACGGCAATTATAAGCTTTATGACCTTTTTTTCCGCACTACCCAACGAAATATAAATAAAGTTATGAATCATTCATTATATTAATGTAATTGTTGTTAGGAATTTGTAAAACATACCCGAAAACATATTATATCTAAACTATGTCGTCGAAAATGAAATGATCGAGATGACCAACGTTGTTGACCTTGCTATAAATACAAATGTGTATAAATTATAACGATAACTATTATTATTATATCAATCAAATTAATAAATTATTAAATATTATTAATAAGAATAACTGTACTGCGTAAGCGACACCAAATTTTTGATCCGGAATTTCAAGTAAAATTTGATCATTGGGTAATTCAAGCTTTGGACTAAATCACAATCACAATGGATATCAGGTCCTTAAATCAATAAAATAATTATACATAATATGTCAACACGAATTTCAAAGTTGAATTATAGTTATCAATAATATTACTGAAATTCAGAACATGCTACACCGTTTGGACAATTTCCGGCAATAAACGATGCACATGCTGCTTTTTTCACATGTTTTTTTTTACAATTGGGTCCTACGAAAATATTAAATGTAAATATAGATTAAATATAGATTAAAATAGATTATTATAAAACGATAATAATCAACAAAATAAATTAAAAATACCTTTCACACAAAGTCCACGTTCAAAATCCTCACAAATCTCGATATTATATTCACCATGCGCGAAAACACAATTTGGACTCAAACATACACCAAACACAACATAATTAACACATTTTGGTAATTTTTGTAAATTATATTCATGTAAATATTCACATTGATCTTCTAACATACAAAGACCGCGTAACCAATGTTTACAAACTATGGATTTTTTAATTGAGTGAAGGTATCGACATGATGTGCCACGTTTGCATATTCCGCGTAAGAAATCTTGACATACTTCTTCTGAAGGATTACGATGTTGTTTGGCTTTTTTTTTTTTTTTTTTAATTGTATTTTTTTTTCATTTCATTTTTTTTTTAAAAAAAAATACTATGAGAATAAGACTCGCGATGATTGGATAAAATAAATTGAAAAGTTGAAAAGTATAAAAAGTATAATTTTTTTTTTTTTTTTATACATATTACTAACAAATTAATTACATTATATGATCTCATTTTAAACTCGAAAAGAAAAAAAAACAGTATATGCAAAATAATAAAGATAATAATTACAATTTTTATTTAATCGAAGACCCAATTCATTTTTCATGAAATCTTCAAAATCAAATTTATACCCACTTGTATCTTGATTAAAGATCGCTTTCGAAACCATTTTGTTTATATTTTTACATATATATGTGTGTGTGTGTGTTTGTTTTTTTTCAAGTTTTTCAAGTTTAACTTTACTTAAACGATGAAATTCTTTTTATGCGAATTTTTTCTGGTGCGTGACTTGTATATGATCTTGATCTTAAAATGACGTATTTATTACATATCAGATATTAATCAGTATCGTAAGTACGTACGTACGTATAATAAAACAGTAAAAACGAAGGTGAATTGTTCCGTGATATCACTCGTCATGTGACTTGCCAATTACTAGTTTTAAAAATTTTAGTCTCCATGCATGGCTATGGTAGCAGGTATGTTCTTGTACTTTGAAAGAAAAAGATTTTGATCCGAATTTTTCCCATGCATTGCTAATATCAGATATGAAATACAGTAACGCTCAGTGGCGTTTTTTCGGACCACTCCTTACGCTATGCTTAATTCGGATCATAATTTGAGATTATATTGTCAAGCATTATTTTACTGTATAAATAGTCATCGAAAAGTCTACTTATAAACTAAAAAATATAATGTAATAAATTTTATTATTTTTCGAATCCATATTATTATTTATAGTATAATATGTTAAAAAAACTTTTTTTATTTACTATAGCAAATTTAAATTTAATTAAATTAATTTAATAAATTAATTTAGTTAAATTAATTTAATTAAATTAATTTTTTGGTTTAAAATAAAAAAGTTAATATATACAGTTAAACTTCATTATACTGTATATAATCACAACTTTGGTAAATTTTTATCTTTATATAGTTACAGCTTTTTATAAATACCAAATTTTTATCATTAGCTAAGTAATTATATTGAAATTTGGTTATATTTAAAATTTAATTTAGTTTAAAATTTAAATAATTGTTTAAAAACTTAAGGTGAATGTGGTTTTATGGCAAAATTAGCATTTATTACCGCTTTTTTGGTAATCTTTCTAAATTATAAATCATGTTATGAAAAAAATCGGTCTTCTTATGTTACCTATTTCTTTCATGTGACTTTTACTTTGGTGATAACTAAAAACGGTTTATACTTAAAAACAGGTTTTTTTTTTTTTACTAATCAAATCGAACTTTATTCACCAAGTAAAATTGTTCAAAATATTTTCGCTTACTCTCAAATTTTGACGCAATAAGGAAACTTTATTAATGACTTTTTTTTTGTTTATACGCTTTGGTACAGAAATTAATTTCTGCTCCAAATTGTATAATGAAAAAAAACCTATTAATAAATTATCCGTATAGCGTCAAAATTTGAGAGTAAGTGAAAGATAATACTTCGAGCAACTTTACTTAGCGGATGAAATTCATTTGCTTAATAAAAACCTTGTTTTCTTTGTAATATGTTCAATTCTCCATTTTACTCGCATTCATCATAATACCCACCACATTCACCTTTATGTTTAAATCAATAATTAATTATAGGTTGTTTTTTTTTTTTATAATATAATTATACTATATAATTATATATTAAATTTTAATTTGTTTTTTAATTATTTTAAATAATATTAATTTATGAAATCCGGACGCGAGTACCCCATGGTATGTACCCTCTACCAGCTTTAAGTGCTAGACGGTGATTAATACCCCGGGTACAAAAGCATTATATATACCATGTCAGGTACATATAGTAAAACATATTGTCTCAATACACTATACCCCCATAAAGGAGTATCCTGGGTAAAATTTTGAATTATGGAATACCTGGGTACTCGCGTCTAGATTTTACGGTATTATGATTTTTTTAAATATATATATATATATATATATATTAATAGATATCGTTAACGCCCATGAGCGTTATTTCGAAAATTGAACCCTTTAAAAATATTACATTTTGGTTCAAAATAACCCCATGCGCGTCCGAAACAACACCCACTTTGTATAACACGTATATTAGCAGATTTAAATATATTTGATCCTTTGTTTCAAAACAACACGCATAGATGTCCAGAAATAATGCACAGGTGGATAAATAACATGCAGGGGCTGACTATGCAATAATTAAAATCATTTTATATGATAATTAATAACAAATTATATAGCTAATAATAAATTTGACTTGATATAATATAACAAGTATTTCTTTTGTTAAATTATTTTTTAAAATTTGTATAAAAATTATTTTTTTGCATATTAACAAAATAGTTTTCTTATTATTAAACTAATATTTAATTCCAATATAATTATTAACTCTAATATAAATAACTTTAAAATTTTAAAATTGTAGATGTTTAAAAATTTTTTTTTAAAAATAAAAACTTGGTTTAAATAACTTTATTTATAATAACACGCCAAATAGACTCATGTGATTTATTTATTATGAAAATAAATTCGTTCCGCATCCAATAACAGCGTATCTGACTTTGAATTTAATGTGCTTGACAACCTGAGCCCCCAGGTTAGTACACATGCACAAATGGCAGCTCTATCATAGGTTTTGATAGCACAAACCAACTACTAGTTGCACACATGTGCATATAAATTTTAATTTTTATATACACATATTTATTATCTCTGAATTTATAAAATTACTATATCAATATATCTTATATTTTTTGTTAATTATTCGGAATGTTTCAGATATTTTCTCAAAATTTAAGTTCAAACTTGCTTGTATTTTATGTTTATTCATTTTCCTTTCAGAGTTTTTTAGACTATTTTTATCTTATCTTATATTTAGACTAAATTTTGTACAATAAAATTTTAAAATTTTCTTGCAGTTATTTTTTTTTGTGCAAGCTCCTTATTTAAATTTTATTACACACTTGTGCATATATATTTAGAACTTCACTTGCACAAAAAAAACTATGCATCTTGTGCAAGGTAATTTTAAACGCTGCTTGTGATCCTTCAGATCACGATATTATCATAACTATTTATTATAAAACTCACCTATAGTGGTTAATAAAATTTTCTCAATTTCATAAGTTTTATATATAAAATATTTAACACAAATTTTTCATGTTAGATTTAATATTTATGGTTAGGGTTTGGGTTCGGGAAGGGTTTTTAGGGGTGTAGATAGGGTGGTTGGCAAGGTCATTTAAGATCTTGCCTGCCTTGCCAAATTTTAATAGCTTGCCAAACATAGTGGAAAGCTTATTATACCTACCGTATTTTCGCGTAATAACGCTCACCTGCGCGTTATTTAGAAAATTGTGATCCCTAAAAATAACACATATGGTTTCAAAATATCGCTCATGCGCGTTCCAAAATAACGTGCACTCCATAGTATAAGAGGAGCTTAGTCACAATAAAAAAAAAGCTCTGAAAACAAAGTTGATGCTAAGTAAACTTACTTTCGAGCTTTAATAAAAGTTGTTCTTCAGATTATCTCGATCTGAATAACAACTTTTATTGAAGCTCGAAAAGTAGGCTTACTTGATATTGAATCAAAATCCCGACAAATAAAATCCTGTTAATATCAAAATCCCGAAAGTTAGTCCGCATTAAGTTAGTGTTAGCTATAGCTCTGGTCAAATTCTGTCGGGATTTTGTTTGTCGGGATCCAGTTTGACGATTTTTACACAAAATCAGTTTAATTAGCACAACTCTTGTTCCTGAGTATTTTTTGTTTGTTTATTTTTTATATAAAGAAATACTTAAAATCTTATACTGTATTTGTTTCAAAATAACGCTCATGCGCGTACTCTAAATAACGCGCATATCTGATATGCTCAAAATAACGCGTTATTACGCGAATTTATATATGTACATATTTTTTAAGACTTTTTTTTAAAATAGTTCTTTATATATTAAACAGATCTAGTATCGTTCACAAGAAAGAAACAGCTTACATCATAAATTTATCACATGATATCATATTTCAGCATATCGCATAAATTATAAGTTATCTAATTATTCATAACAATCAGTATATTTTTCTATTAAAATTTTATTAAGAGTTTTAATTACGACACAAACTATTATTTTTTTTGTGGGCGATACTAGGTCTGTTTTATACAGTAGCAAAATTACTATCGATAAGGTAAAATTTACAATTTAAAAAAATTTTGAATCTTATATGATATAACTTTCAGTATGATATTAATAGCAATAATATAGATTTATTAAACTACAGTAATTGAAACAATGCTTTCAATTATTAAAATATTGATCTAAAATGAATTGATGCATATATATAATGTAAGTGGTAATGGAATTTAAACAGATTCAAAATTTTATTGATTTTATCACATAAGTACCTATACTCTAATCCTAATTTAACTAGGAAATTCTGAATCCACTTAAATTCCGTTTCCATTTACAACATGTATAAGAGATTTTACGTATAAGAAAATCTTAATATGTATGGATGTCAGAAAGTATAAGAAAATTTTGTTAAGAAATTTTATATTCATTAATCTCAATCTACCGATACGAGTATATTCAAGCCAAAATTATTTTTTTAAGTCGCTTAATCCGGTTTAAAAATTTAGATCACTACAATATGTTTAAATATATGTAATGGTAAAATGGTAATAATCTCGGTCAATTAAATTCTGGACTTAGGTGTTCTCTAAGCATAATTACCAAGTTTCAATTTAATTTTTTTTTTTTGGTTTTTTTTTTTTACTTTCTAAATATTCGTAAGAAGTGGGATTTAATCTTTTTCCATAAATTTATTTCAAAGTCATTTGACAAACTTGCTAATTCATTCAAAGTGGAGAAAAAAAAAACTTGTGCATTATTGATAATCGAAGACGAACAACAAGTTTTCTCAAAGATTTAGCAGATAATTCAATTCCATAAATTTATAGAATTTATTTAAAAAACTACTTTTTTTTTTCTTGTTCAAGCTTAGTGAATTTATTAATAAGTTTCATTAATAAATCAAGGTTTTATTTATTTACTGAGTTAGAAAGACGAAAATAAAACCTCAGAAGAATCTAAACAACGTACTATATATAGTATTAAGCCGACTAGATCGTAATAACTGAATAAAAAAAAAACTCTTCACAGTAAAATTTATTTACAGCTTATTAATCATATTTATATAATTAATTTACATGTAAGTCTTAATAGGTTCCCACGTGCAACTCCGATACTAAGTGAATGTTCTATAACACTTGTCTAGAAGGCTTATAACATAATATAAAGCTCTAAATCAAAAACTCGAACCAAATCCTGATACGTCTCATTCGAAAAGCTTAATTTCTTCTATGGGAATTTCACGATAGTTTTGATTTTCCTTGTCACAATGTACGCACGTTGAAAAGGCAGACTGGTTCATGCATTGGGATAGCAGGTATACATGGGCAGTGTTGGTAAATGACCTGAAATGACCCTCGTGACCCAAATGAATACTGACTAGTCATTAGTCATTTCGAAACCTTAAATGACTCGGAATGTCATTTAACATTTATTAATTGATAATCTAATTCCTTTTAACCAATCAAAATCATATATTTAAAAAAAACTAAATACTGCGCGACATCATCATGCAAACAGGACAGAAATTGTAAACAAAGACCATCCCATGGTTTTGCAATAGAGACTATTATATGTAAGTGGTGCCAAGTAAAAATTTTTATGTAATGTTTTTATGTATTCAATAGGTTTCATCTAATCTGATAGCATTATGTTGAATCGAAATCTTGTAGGGTTAAAATAAAAAAACTTTTAGTTGCAGTTAATATAAACTACCTGAATTCATGAACAAGTTATCACAATATATAAAATACTTTTAATCGTTAACATAAAGATTAATTATGTGCAATGACCATTATTATTGCTCGATCAGTTGATTTTATTCACACGAAGAACATATGTTCGCTATCCTTTACAGGCTTTACAGGCTTTATATTAAATACGTTACAATGTTTATAATTCTAAAGAAATATTTAATCCCAAACAAACTGTATACATCTTATAACCATTACATCTCAATAACTACTTACTGTAGCCAAAGCGTAGTAAATCACATAGCTATAAAGAGAATCAGTTATATAGTTATCTGGAGACGTGAATGTAACTAAAATATAGGCTCTTTAACTACCTACATCAGTCGCAGAGCCTAACCACAAAAACATGAGGTCCTTGCATTGTCTACAGCAGCTGTGGGGCCTAAACACAAAAGTTTTTGCATTTTCTACGACAGCCGAAACCTAATTGCCAAATGTGAAATCCTTGCACAACCAGCAGCAGTCGCAGAGCCTAACAGCGCCAACCAATAGCTTCCTAAACAAATGTAAATATATATTGCCCTTAATTTACGAGTTACTAAGAGACGGGCAGGAGGGACATTAGAGCCAACCTTCACTACAAGGCGAACGATATTGAAAAAAAAAGATTAAATACGTTAGTTACTGATTACATACTCAGGGCAATGAATTACTATAACTATTAGAGGAAGCAAGGGTGATCACATATTTCGAAAATCACGATATTAATAAGACCATACACAAAAGCTCATAAATGACAAATTCTTGAAATTGATTGTGATCCCATAAAGTCATCTGATCTCGCAATAACGATCGCCTGTCACTTCGTTGACAAGCTTCTCAAAATGACCCAAATGACCCAATGACTGCGGTCATTTTAAAATGACCGCAGTCATTTGGTCATGAGTCATTTGCGAATGACTAAAATTTTAATGACCATATAATGACCGGCCATTTTAAGGTCATTATAGACCATTAGTCATTTGAGCAAATGACTCGGTCATTTGCCATCACTGTACATGGGTGTCTAAATTATTTTTTTTAAAAAAAAAGTAATTTCGCCAAACATTTCGATTACTAGTTGGTTTATATAAATATATAAATTCCATAAAATAACTATACTATCTAATGTATTTTGACGTAAAGAATTCAAATAAAGGAAATTTGATTTCGACAGACTAATTGTCGAAATAATTTTTTATTAAGAGGAATAATTTAGACAGCCATGTATAGATACTCAAAACTCTATATCTAATCTAAACCCCTAATAGTTGAAAGGCTATATTCGAGGTGTGGAAAGATTTGGTCAGAGTAATCAGGGCTAATAGATTAAAGCTCCGGATACGTCACGAATCTCTGATTATGGATCACGAGATTGGGTTACTAATTTGAAGGGGGTGGAATGAAACATTTATATAAGTTAGTTTTTGAATTCTGCTTTATTACGAAGGCAGATGGCATTGAATTTGTAGTTTCTTCACTATTACAGTATTAGGGAGTACATTATGAATAAATTCGCTAAATCTACTATATTCGCTAATTCACTATGTTGATTATATCTATTGTCACGGGGTAAACATGACCTTCCAAATATCAGATAGTCATTAATCTGTATACTACGCCACATTTCATAATCGACAATGCATATCGGTAATCCACAATCGATCTGACATACAATTAATCGTGCATGCACGCTCGGGCTCGGCTTACGACGAAATAATTCAAGAGGTCTAAAAAGAAGAAATTAAGAATTAGTTAAAAATAGTTAAGAATATAAAACATTACTAAACATAACCTTCGTTATTATAATCATGTAAGAATCATCATAGTGGGTCCCTTAGTTATAGTGATTCTTCCCCAATTCTTTCTTGATGAAAGATCGATTTATCCCTAAACCTCTTTAGTTCATTAGTCTAGTGAAAGTTATAAAAGCTCTGTAATTTCCCTCTTGTAAAGGACACTTATCCTATGGGATTCTGATATTCTTGACCTAATATATTAAATAAATTATTATCAAATCACTAACCTCACGCCTCTGGCGAATTACATTAGATAATAAAACTCTGTATTTTCGTGTATTTACTAACAAGGATCAAATTCACCCTGTAACATTTGGTGGAGACTGTGAGATACTAACTTCGTAACAAAAATTACAATAAAATAATCACCTAAGATGAATACCGAATAGTTCCAACAATTTATGGAAATGATGACAAAATCCCTCGAGAGTCAGAACGGGAGTATGGCTGCTCCAAAAGAAAACAATCACGTTAAAGTCAAAAGCTTTTACAGTATGGATGAAGAAGACCTCTTTGAGTGGTTTGACGAGTTCGAACGTGCCGCTGAAGCAAATAATTGGATGGAAAATCGTCAGTTAAAAATTGTGTCTGGATATTTAAAAGGGACAGCCGCCGATTGGTATAAAGAAAATAAAGATAATATAGAGAGTTGGAAAACCAAAGAAGAAGATAAGAGAAAAAGAAAAAAAAGTTTTTATCACTTGTTTGTAGAGCAGTTTGCACCCTCTAAATGGCAACATCGCTGGCAAATAGAGTTGAATTTATTGAAACAACAAGAGTATGAAAAAGTGAATATATATGCCACAAAATTTAAAAGTTTGCTTAGTCGGGTTAATTTAAATAAAGGATTGTTGGATAGATTTATTGTAGTGATGTTTTTGAGTGGCCTAAAAAAAAATAACGCCACTTTTGTGGCTGTAGCTGCACCTAAGGATCTGAATAAGACAATTTTAGCAGAAAGGAGGGTCGAGGCAGGTGTCTATTATGGACAACATCAGCTAAAAGCTCATAGGTTAGAACAAAAATTGGGAAGTGAATTGAGTGACCTTAGGAAACGAATTGATGATATAGTTCTAAATTATGCCGCCTTGACAGACAAATTTAAAAATATTAAAGAGTACCCCAGAATAATCGTCAAAGGTATAGGAAGTTTGCATATGAATGCCGAATTGTGGAAGGTAGAACATATGGCACGAAATTGTAAAGTCAGAATATCGAGACAATTAGCAGAAAAGGAAACCTTTACTAGACAAAAAAAATATAAATTTATGTGAATTAGTATATGATAATGAGGCCAATAACCAAGAAGTATATAATGTTAATAACGGTGGTATAAACAATAATGAAAAACGGCCTGTAGACTCAAATTGGGATAGGAGATAAAGAGAAAGAAAAATATCTAAGGTCCAAAATTGGGAGATAGATGAAACAAGACAAAAAGTGAATACTAACCAAAAATCTGCGGCTGAAAAGAGTCATAGATCAGATAACAAGAAAAAGAAGCGTGGACCATCAGTAGTTGATTCCCTTTCGCCATACAATGTTGCTAAAGATATCCTGTTGTTACCTACGACTGCTACTGTAGGCCAATTATTACAGTATCCCAACCAAAGAAGGAACTTAGCCCAAGTACTGAAGCGACCACTACCAAATCGAGAAGCAAATTTTGTTAATGTGGAAGAAAAATGCCGTACCATAGCAGCCAGGTGTTTAGTACAGATACAAGAAAATTCTATATTGGCTGTATTGGATTCTGGTGCTGCGGTAAGTATAATATCCCGACGACTGTTCGACAAATTTCACCTAAAAATAAATGAAGAATCCACGACCAAAGTAGTAATGGCCACAGGTTCAAAAGCAAGCACATTAGGAAAAGTAAAGGATGTCAAAATAAAATTAAAAGATATTATTATACCTACTACTCTATACGTAATTGAATCATCGGAGGAGACCCTACTCTTGGGAACTAATTGGTTCCAGAAAACAAACGCTCGTATTTATTTTGACGAACAAAAATTATACCTACAATATGATACAAAAAACGTAGAAATTCCAATTTCTAACATGGGATTCAAAAATCTTAAACCGTATAAAGAGGAAGAGAATTATAATAGCGAAGATGGCGATACCTTCGATGAATTTGACTATAAAGAGGATGAGAAGTTAGATGAGGTGGAGAGTTGTTTTCTCAAAGAATATTTTGAAGAGAATCCAGCATTATTTTTAATAAATATTGAAGAAGTACCCATAGAAGAAAACGAAAAGGAAACAGATGTGGATAAAAAAATTCAACAAATAATAAAAAGAGACAATTTGACTCCTCAACAGCAGCATAATACAAAAGAGTTTTTATAGAGTAAGAAATATATGTTCGCCCAAGGTCTTGAAGATCTGGGATGGACCGAAGTTATTACGCATACAATTAATACGGGAGACGCCGCACCAATAAACCAAGGTCCATATAGGGCAGCTCGTAAAGAAAGTGAATTTTTTAAAAGGAAATTAAAAAATTAAAAGAACAAGGGTTAATTTGGGATACTTTTAGCCCCTGGGCGTCCCCCGTAGTGATCGTACCAAAAAAAGAGTGAAAACTTCATATTTGTGTGGATTATCGTAAAGTAAATACAGTCATTAAAAAGGACACTTACTCCTTCTAGATATCAATGATCTATTGGATACATTTGGGGAAGCTGAATAGTTCTCCACCCTCGACTTAATGAGTAGTTATTGGCAAGTCGGGATAAAGGAAGAGGATAAAGAAAAAACTACGTTTACGACCAAATTCGGCACATATAAATTTAACGTGATGCTGTTTGGGTTGTGTAATGCTCCAGGAACATTTCAAAGACTCATGGATAAAGTTCTACAAGAATGTTTTGGAAAATACGTAGTGGTATATCTCGATGATATAAACATTTACTCAAGAACATTTTGCGATCACTTAAATCATTTAAAAATTATTTTTGAAAAACTTGAAAATGCCGGACTCAAATTAAACCTAGAGAAATGCAATTTTTTTCAAACAGAAATACATTACATTATCTAGGACATGTAATAAGTTGTGAAGGTATAAAACCTGATGAGTCAAAAATAAGAAAAGTAAGAGAATTTCCAGTACCAACGAGTATTCAGCAGTTAAGAGGTTTCCTTGGGTTGGCCTTCTATTATCGACGATTTGTTAAGGGTTTCATGAATATAGCACAACCTCTTCATAAGTTATTAGAAAAAAATACAACATATGAGTGGACAGAAGAAAGGCAACATGCATTTGAAACTTTGAAGAGACACTTAGTAAAGGCCCCTATACTAAGGTATCCCGATTTTAGAGAAAAATTCTACCTCCATACAGATGCGTTAGAAATCAGATTGGGGGCCATACTAGCCCAGAAAAACCAGGTACAAAGAGAGTATGTAGTCACTTATGCCAATAGGGGACTCTTTAAGACAGAACAAAATTATTCCGCACCAGAGTTAGAGTGTTTGGCCACCGTATGGGCAGTAAAACATTTTCACCATTACTTAGGGACCAAACACTTTATACTGATAACAGATTACGTGGCTCTCAAATGGCTACATACGGCGGAGCCGAAAGGAATCAGAACTCGCTAGATTTTAAGACTACAGCTATATAATTATACAATTATACACCGTGCCGGAAGAAAACATTCAAATGTCGATGCTTTGTCGCGAATGTATCTAAAAGGAGAAAAGAATAAGAATTAAAAAAAAATAAATAATAAATAAATAAATATATATGAATAATAATAAATATATATATATAATATATATATAAAAAAAGAAGTGTGGCGACATAGTGTAGTTGGATTGTTGTCATCCCCAAGTAGTTGAAACAAAAGGTACAGAGTTCAAATCCCACTGGCGACGATTTTGAAAAATTTATCTGCATTACGGTAACCTGGACTCTGAGCCCGGATTTACTCAAATCTGTATCTCAGGTTATACCAACTTGTATTGGGAGCTCTAGAGCTGTATTACAGAACTAGGGCGCATAAATCCTGGAAAGCGCTGGTGCTGTATTACGCACAGAACCGTAGGACAAAGGAAACCATACTTGGCAAGACCTGAGCAAAGAGGTAACCAACTTTGATAGTACTTAAACAGAAATCAGACGAGGACGGACCGGAAGCGGACTGACCAAAAAGCAGACTGACCGGAAGCAGACTTACGACAAAAGGGCCTATGGCGGGGCTCTACCAATTAGACCGCCGGAAGTCACTCCGGAGGAAAAGGACATGCATTATGGAAGCATGTACCAAGGAAAGAGAGACCTTGGGTCCGCCAAGGCAGACCACTCCTTCCATGTCCTCGGCATTGGGAGTAGGAATGTAACTGAGGAAAAGAAAGCGAGGTAGGGGTAAAGGAAGCAACCGGAAAGAAACCAGAAGAGGAACAGGAGAAGTACTGGAATTAGTGAACTTTGCAAGGGCATGCATAATGCTATAGATACTAATAGAAAGGTAGTGGCTTGAGATACGAACCTGGCGGCAGTAGCACTACAGGTACTACTAGAGGACAAGCAATATATACAAAAACCAGGTTGAGTATATGATGGAACATATAGGATGCTCTGGTAAGGTTTAGGTCATAGATAAAATAGGTTAAGTCTTGGTACTTAATAGTTGTAGGAATTAATATAATAGATATGGATGTTGTAATGATAACTATACTAATAAAGTCCAAGGCGTGACTATACATGTTGGCAAAATCCCGACTTACTATAGTTTGGGATTTGTCCGTCATCCCAAATCCCAAATCCCAAATTCTAGTATAACTAATATCTCAAAAACTTTATTAATAATCTTTATTTAAACAAATCATATATATTCTTATAGTTATAAATAATATATTTAAACAAATCATATATATTCTTATAGTTATAAATAATATATTTACAAAATATTAAGATTATTTATTTGATTTAATCTTTTATAAATAGCAATTGTTTTTTTATTATTTGGAATTTGTCCGGATTTTGCCAGCATGTATAGGCGTGACCTCACCTTGATAAAAATATATATATATATATATATATATATATAAACATATATATATATATTTATAAGAAGTTTAATATGCTTCGCATGGGTGTGATGTGCTTGTATATCACACCCTAATTTCAAATTTGCAGATCATTATTTTAAAATAACCAATTTTTGTTAAAATTCTTTAAACTAAGAATTAGTCTAAGAAATTTTAAAAAAAGTCTTAAAATTTTTTGCGCCTATATGCAAAATTTAGTGCTGAACAAGTTTACTTAGTCGACTTAGAAAGTTTGTCTTAATAAAATTTAGAGAAGTTGTCAAAAAATGAGTTAAAAAAATGAAAAATTGCGAATATCTCTAAATTTTGATAAGACAACCTTTCTAATTCGACTAAGTAAACTTGTTCAGCACAAAATTTTGTATATATACGCAAAGAAATTTAAGAATTTCCTAGTAAACCTTCTATACTAACCCTAACCTAAAGGTTTTTACAATAATTTGTTTATTTTTTTTTAAATAATGATCTACAAATTTAGCCAATCAAATTAGAGTGCGATATATAAGCACATCACAGGGTGCGATATATGCATTTATTCTATTTATAAAAGAATTTTTTTCGTGCATCAAAAAAAAGGATACATATAATTTATACGCCCAAGGTTAAGGTACGCTGCTTGTAAATCGCAAAAAAATGCGCAAAAATGGAGGTAGCCAACCTATAAGTCACGTCTATAGCCTGGTATCGGCAGGGCGGATGCCAAAATTGGTACTGCGCAAAAATGGACCTAGAGGTGTAACATAATTAAAAAAAAATTAATATATATATATATACGAAAGAAAAAAAATTTTTTTTTTACTAGGAAAAGACATTAATTAATTTACGTGTTAAATTTTAAGAGCGAGAGGACTAGATATGGCAGCCTTAGAAACAGATAAGTATTAGATACTTTTTGGTGTGTTGTTAATTATTAACATTAATACTTACAAATTTAAATTTTAGAAATAAGATATGTAAAGAATTGACCTAATAACAAGAGGTTTCAAGATAGCAATCACGAATTTGATCATAAGATCGTATAACAAGTATTAAGGCAACCTTGCTACGAATACAAGTCAATTAAAATATTAACTACACCAAAAAAAAAATAAAAAACGATAAATTATAATAAGTTATATAAATAAATCTGACATTAATTAAGAATTCAGTTCAGGTAGTCGGTGTCCTGATATAGACAAGATGGAACCCCTTAAATATTAACAATTAAAAACATATTTAATCGAACATACTTTACCATGTACTTTTATAGCCCAACAAAGATGGAGCCTACAGAGTCAAAGTCGATTTTTCGTTATTAGGAGAGGACTAATATATAAGAAAAATAAACACAAGAAAGATCATCTACTTAGAGTTATACAAAAATATAAGGTTGAACTCATTTTATTTTTAATGCATACGCATCCATTAGAAGGACATTTTGGAAAGGACATTATGTTTAATAAAATACGTAATATGTACTACTGGCTTCAAATGTATGAGGACATAAGAAAATATGTCTGTACCTGTGACACATGTCAAAAAAGAGGGAAAAATTTAGCTAGACTCCCATTATATCCGATTTCAGTAGAGGACCCGTTTTATAAAATTGGAATTGACATTATAGGACCTTTACCTAGAATGTCACAAGGGAATAGATATATAGTCATAGCCACAGACTATATGACCAAATTAGGGATGTTAACGGAGTGCTCCAGGGTGGTGTGGTGCATACTCTGGCAGAGTATCCCTTAACATCACACCACACTAAAGTATGAATCAGAGCATACTCCAAAGTGTAACCCGAAGTATAACCCAGAGTATAACCTGGAGTACTATGTGCTAAGCACTATGTAATACTCTAGAGTTTATAGTACTATATTTTTCTGAAAATATGCTACCTTATTTTGGGGAAATACGGTAAAAAATATATATATAATAATACTCCGGAGTATAATCCATTTTGTATTAGTAGTATTACTCTGGAGCAATTACTCCTATTAATAATATCTTAGTAATCCGAGGTGGTGTCATGTCTAGACCACACTGGTATGGAGTGGGTTATACTCCACAGTTACTCTGGAGCAGTGTTAAAGATTTGATGTTCCCAGTGTTCCCAGGAACATTTAAAAAAATTTAGGAACATTAAATTTAGAATTTATGTTCCCTATTAGGAACAAAGTAGGAACATAAAAGTTATAATTTGTGTTCCCTATTGAGATGGTTTTTTTACATAAGAAAAAGTGTGTGTATGTGTGTGTAAAATGGAGAGGAAGAGAGAGAGAGAGAGAGGGAAAGAGAGAGAGAGAGAGAAAGAGAGAGAATAGAGAGAGAAAGAAAGAGAGAGAGGGGGAGAGAGAGAGAGTGAGAGAGAGAGAGAGAGAAAGAGAAAGAGAGAGAGAGAGAGATGAGAAAGAGAGAGAGAGAGAGAAAAAGAGAGAGAGAGAGAGAGAGAGAGAAAGAGAGAGAAAAAAAATTTAGTTATAAGAACATTAAAAATTTTTTGGGAACATAAATTTAATATTTTATGTCCCCAAAGAACAAAAAAAAAATTTCAAATCTTTTTCACTGCTCTGGAGTACCTTACTCCATTAACATCCCTAGACCAAATGACCAGAGACCAGGGCTATTGAAACCGCTAATGCCAATGAGGTCGCTAACTTTATTTATGAAGATAGTATGCCGACATGGATGCTCACAATATCTATTGTCGAATTGAGGAACACACTTTAGAAATTCAATAATGGACGAATTTCTAAAAAGATTTAAAATCGACTACCACTATTCAACACTGTACCACCCACAAATGAACGGGTTGGTTGAACGATTTAATAAGACTCTTTGTGAGTCTATAGCCAAGCTTATAACAAACGTCGAGATTGGGATTTAATAATTTTCAGTCTTGTTTGCATATCGAACAGCCAAACAAGATACAACGAAAATGACACCCTTTTATCTTATGTATGGAAGGATGGCACGTCTCCCAATTCACCCAAGTGAAACAGAGGAATTATTAGAAGGAACATTCCTTCAACGCTTATTCGAACTAATCGAAGTTGTGCCCCAATCCAGGGCAGCCACAGTAGAAAGAGTTGAAAACGCCCAAAAGTCAGCCAAGATTCAGTATGATCGACAACTCCGACCACTAGACAACCTAAAAAAAGGAGATAAAGTTTTAGTTTATAAGGCTTCTCAAGAACATTCGAAAAGCCATAAACTTTATCCCAAATGGAAGGGACCATTTATTATACACAAAGTTCTGACAAAGTGAGTTTTTAAACTTCGAACTACTGATGGAAACATCATCAAAACTCCCATAAACAGATGTTTTATGAAAAGATATCTTAGTAAAGAAAATTATACCTAACAAATTAGTAGGAATATAATAGTTAATAGTATTAATAAAATAACTAAATTATGCGTGGTACACATAAAATAAGTGTGGGCAAGTGTCACGGGGTAAAGGTGACCTTCCAAATAACAGATAGTCATTAATCTGTATACTACGCCACATTTCATATTTGACAATGCATATCAGTAATCCACAATCGATCCGACATACAATTAATCGAGCATGCACGCTTGGGGCTCGGCTTACAACGAAATAATTCAAGAGGTCTAAAAAGAAGAAATTAAGAATTAGTTAAAAATAGTTAAGAATATAAAACATTACTAAACATAACCTTCGTTATTATAATCATGTAAGAATCATCATAGTGGGTCCCTTAGTTATAGTGATTCTTCCCCGATTCTTTCTTGATGAAAGATCGATTTATCCCTAAACCTCTTTAGTTCATTAGTCTAGTGAAAGTTATAAAAGCTCTGTAATTTCCCTCTTGTAAAGGACACTTATCCTACGGGATTCCGATATTCTTGACCTAATATATTAAATAAATTATTATCAAATCACCAATGTCACGCCTCTGGCGAGTTACATCAGATAATAAAATTCTGAATTTTCGTGTGTTTACTAACAAGGATCAAATTCACCCTGTAAGGGGAGTAACAAAAATCAGGTGATTTTTTAGGGGGGGAGGGGGGTAAAAAAAAGTAAAATTATATATAAGGAACCTGACTATTTATATATTAAAGGAGAGGGAGGGGGTAGGCCTCTGATAAAAAATAATCAGGTGATTAATGACACTGCCCTAACACTATAAATTAAAAATAAAATACAGGGTCGGAATAGGCCGGAATTGATAAATTTTTCCTAAAACCACCAATAAAGCAGCAGCCTATGTGCTAAATAAAGTTAATTTTGATGTAATATAAGGCAAAAGGTGTACTTTAACTAAGTAATATAAGAATTTTTTTAAAAAATTATTTATTAATTTATTTAAGTGCTACATAATAATACTAAAAGAAATTCATATAAAAACAGTAATATAAAATATTTTTTTGACAATAGCAACTGGGTTTATAAAACGTACATCATGAAAAAATCACTTACCTTATAGCAAGTTTTTCACTTCGTCGGATTCCTCTCAAATATCTGATGATCCAGTGGCTGGAATTGGATAATTTAGCTACCATTTAAATTTTCTCGTCGAATGGTATAAAATTATTCGATTCTAATTGTTATATCACGAGATATCTAAATTCGTCAAAATCAGGCACAGATAATGCAGTAATGTATCAAAGTGACGCAGAATTATTAAAGAATGTACAGCGTAGCATATGATTGGCTAGTTCGTCCTAATTAAAACGTGTTTATTGGCCAATCAAATCACTAGGCGAAATTCAGATTAAATGAAATATGTATAGTATAAAAAAATTGACAAGTCACCGAAAAAAAATTTTTTTGTGCCACATTTTTTAGGGTTAGGGATTAAGGTTAGAGGTTAGTCTTAGAATAGAATTTATATTAAGCAAGTATGAGTAGGTTTTAGAGTGTTAAATAGAAACCCACGTTGCTCCTGATGTTGAAAATTTGACCTATTTTGATATGAAATTTTAAAATATTTTTTTCGTTTTTGTCTTATAGGGTTAGGGTAGGGTTTGGAGTAGATTTGATATTTAAAGAGTATGCGTAGATTTTAGCAGGGCTTATAGTTTCAAATCGAGACCTAAATTTCAGCATCAGCTACGATAATTATTCATCTTAATTTCCGCCATCACTTCCTATTGGACGGATAAAAATTTATCTCATTGGGCGAAATATTTCCGAGGTTAAAAATGTAATCACGTCAAATAAACTTTTTAATTAATTTTTCTTTTAATTAATTTTTAATTTTTTTAATTATATTTTTTTGTGCCCAAATAATTTTTAAAAATTTTTGCGAATGTTCTTTTCGTAAAACTGCGTATTTTTTTTTAAATAACTTTCGCTATTTAATACTAATGTTTGGTGACTCTCATAAATTTAACAACTTTTATAAGTGATCGAATAAATAATCTTACAAGAATTGCACCAAACGCAAAACTTATAAGACAGATTAAGTGTTAATTTTTTATAAAAAAAAACCTGTTACATGCATTTAAATAAAATTTATAAGCGAACAAGAGATTTTATTCAAAGCAAAAAAAAAAAATTGCAAATATTTATTTCTAACCTTTTTATGCCGAACCAACAATCTTGTAAGATAAAAACATTTTATATAAATTACATTTTCAATAATTAATAATGTATATTTTTAAAAAAAGTTGAGTTCAATAAATTTTGCTTCACGAAAGTAACTTGGTGAATCTCACAATAGTAATTTGGAGAAAAGTTTTATGAGTTCAATGTTTTCACGAATTTAATTTTGCAAAAAGTCGAGCACAAAGCTGTTTGGAGAAATTTCTCAAGAAAATAATTTGGCGATTAAAATTTTAGAAATCTTATGACAACAATAAACAATGTATCTTTTTTCCGATTTTATGAGACGGAGTAATTTGCTTCGTCCAATCAGTAGATATAGAATGCAAAATTATAATTAATTTTGTTTACAGTATCATATATATATTTATAAAAAAAAAAAAAAGAATCAAATTCGTGATAACTCATTATTAGTAATTAAAATTACTGTATATAATTTTAATACTATTAGACTCGTCTTATTAAGATAAGTTCAATAGCATCAAAATTATATGATTTTAATCACTAGATGATGAGTTATCGGTTATCATGATTTGATCAAAACATTAATTCATATCATGTACGAATTTGCAAAATTTGATTTTATCACGGACGGAGTTGGCAATTTATTGCCGTAGAAAATCATCGTCCCTGATCAAAATACTTGTTCCACCTTAGTTGTTTCTTAATGGCCTTGTAGTTGGTGATAGAATTACTGAATTACGGCAATTACGGCATCTTACCAGTGGTAGAATTAATTACGGCATAGCATCTAATTGCCGTAAAAATTATATGCCGTAATCCCGTAATGCAGCAATAACACAATATTGTAACTACAGTATAATATTATAATGTTATAATTACGGTAAGTAACTACGTGACACCCAGTCACGCAAATCTTACGTTTTGATACTCCTGCACTTACTTTTTTGAGACACGGCGATTTTAAAAAGTCACGTGACCACCGCGATTAAAATCGACCAATGGAATTGCAGGTAAGATTCTAATAAAAGGCTTAAAGTTTTTTTTAATCGGAACCAATTTTTTTATTATGTCATTATTATTTGAATTTCTAATAAGAGTTGCAGAGATGAAAATTACCATTCCAATAGTAGTAAAAACATGAGATATGAGTAGAAAAATTTTCGCGAATTTTTAGTTTTTTTAAAAAAACTTTAAAAATTCGCGAAAATTTTTTACTCATATCTCGTGATACACTAAGCCAATTTTGATGTGCTTACTACTATTGGAATGGTAATTTTCATCTCTGCAACTCTTATTAGAAATTCAAATAATAATGACATAATAAAAAAATTAGTTCCAATTAAAAAAACTTTAAGCCTTTTATTAGAATCTTACCTGCAATTCCATTGGTCGATTTTAATCGCGACGGTCACGTGACTTTTTTAAAATCGCCGTGTCTCAAAAATTTTTGGGGTAACATTTAGGAGTAACAAAAAAGTAAGTGCAGGAGTATCAAAAACTAAGATTTGCCCCCAGTCACTCCGAACCGGAGACTGATAAATATGTTGTTATTTGCCATACAAGCATTTCATTTACATTAATTAATCGGTAAGCATAAAAGTTATTCAAAGTGTATTCTGCAGCAGAATAATAAATTTTAAAACACGTAAGTATGTATGTAGGCATGTATCATCTTATCTAAGCCATAAATGCTAATAACAATGATCATTTCCGATCAATTATTTTGCTAAAGACGTTCTCAAACAATGACTTACTGTATTGAATGGTCTAATTGGCCAAAAAAATAAATCACAACGTTTAAGCCAAAATAAAACCTAGACCTACAAACCCCTTTTTTCATAGTCATTACATGTACTAAATCAATGAAGTCGACAGAATAAATATTTAATAGTATATTATTTAAAGGAAAACATAATGCAGTACAGCATTTTAACGAACGGTATTATAGCAGATAGTATTTCTACATTACGGCATTACGGCTTTACGCATTACGTCATTACGGCTCACAGCAATTACGGCAAAAAATACGGCAATGCCGTAACGTATTAATTGTAAAATTAATTCTACCATCAACTATATGCTGACCTATTCCAACTCTTCGTTTTTTTGAAATTTGGTTATACAACTAATCTACCCTCCACCCGATTTAGCCGCATCGACCCGAACACGATATACCTTTCACAATTTGACAAAGGTAGGATCGAGTTTACATATTCGAAAAACAAATATTGAACTAAGATTTCGTTTATATTAGGATTAGAGGTTGCGGTTAAGTTAGGAAGGACAGTAATATAGTAAAATTTGCGAGGATTGTTTTTTATTAGGCTCTTAAGATGGTTTACTGATTACTAAAGTTCGAGATAAATGCGGTTTTGAACTACCCATAAAATTTTGCTGTCACGTGATGTTAGACGGTAAATTGGCCAATAACTAATAGGATTTGGCGTAATGTAACACGAGCAGGAAGATTCAAAACAAACGTTCGCTTTGTCAAAAATCTCTTATTTCCCAAAACAATGCTTAAGAAACCACCTTCTGCGCATTGACAAAAAGTTTACCCTGAGCGAATTTACCATTAAGACTTTTAAAAACTAATCCTAACTCTAACCCTAATCCTAACTTAAATAAACTTCCAAAAAATTTTTTTACTATCTCGTAACATAAAATTCCCGATACTGGGGTTTTGCCAAAGTGAACGTTTGTAACACTTAATCATGATTTTAATTGGCTTATACACGGCAGAAGATCATGTGACGGTAAAATGCCCTGTGGTAGAATAGTAATTGTATCCGGATAGCTCGGGTAATCCAGGGTAAAGGTGTTCCCAGTGGCTGCAACCTCTACCCTGGTATTGTTCCCTTTCAGATCGAATCCTAACCGATCTTCACAAGAAAACACAATACATTTTATAAGACTTATAACACTGTAACAATACAAAATTAATTATTCGATAGATTCAATTCAGGATTTGATACAGGTATATATGTGTACCCTAAATTATTCTTGAAAAAAAGTATTTTCGGCAAGACTTTTGCTAATTTGCTCCCGGGTGAAAATTAGTTAAAAATCTTCAGCAAACATTTCGGTACTGCTAAATTTTTTTATATGAAAATCTCCGAAATAATTATACTATATGATTTATTTTGATGAAAAGGGTGTTCAAAAAATTTCGGCAATAATTTCGGCACTATGTAAGACTAATTTCGGATGCCTAAATGCCGTAATTATTTTTTATTAAGATGTACAATTTAGGCACACATGTATAGATACAGGATCTAAAATGTATTGTATTTTCATGTGATTTCAGGACGAGACCAGGTCCATCTTTTTAAATCCTAGTATCGGACCGGACTGACTGGTCATTTAACATCCCTAATGAGTCCTCCGCTTCGGTCCGGATGTATAAAGTCTGAAGTGGACATAATCAGGAAAAAGCCTTGAATGGTTACAAAAGGCGAAAAGTAATAATTCATTAAAAAATAGATGACTCTAAAATATTGATAATTATGTAAACAAATTACTACCGTAAATTACCGTGGAAATACCCCCCTTGATCGGTACCCCCCTTGATTTATACCGGGTCTATTTCAAGTTTATCACAATTTTATTGGCTGTTTTGTGGGAAAAACCTGTATAAACCTGTTTTTCTATTTTTAGTTTATAACGTACACGGGTATTTTGCACGGTAATTTACGGTATATAAACAGTTGAATTTTTGGGTGAAAGGTGCTTTGCAACTATATATGCCGCGTATAACTTCTAACTACAGTTTTATTCATTTCCTATTAAAAAAAACCAGTCGTGATTGTTATTATACACTTGATCAACATAATAATACATCGAATATTCCGAATACCCCAATATTTGGTGCAATGTAAATAATGTAAACAACATAATGGTAGAATGTTTCGTAAATATAAAGAAACTTATTTTTTTTTTATTAAAAATTTTTTTCTTTTTTTTTTAATAACATTTTTGCAATACCATAAGGCCCCGTTCCGATGAATTCCGACGATCAGCCTTTAAAATGTGTTTGCAGCTCTGCTTTCTGTCTTTCGCTCTTGTTGTCGTCATCTTTACCCTAATATTATTATTTGGTGCATCAATTATTAACAAGCAATTGTCAATATGTCCCTCACCTCCGTCGTTGCTTCTATTACAACCTCCTTGTCATCCTTTCCAGAAACTCACCTTTTTGGTTTGCTGTTATTGTTTATAATCTGAAAAAATGTCGCGCCCTTCCGGTCTTGTACGCGGCCTTGTACATATACGAAAAATAAACATTGGCAAAGTAAGCATATTTTGCAACAGACAAGTAAGCCCTTTTCCGTTAGGTGCCTTTGTGAGATAGCCAAGCTATTGTTCTTTGTTGTAGTGAAAAGGTACATCATGGAGGGAACAATATTGCGAAAGCAATTCCATTCGTTATGTAGTCATACGAGTTCCACAAAGAATATTTTTGTGAGGTCACTCAAGGGTGACTCCGTTTGATTTATATGGGGCGCAGTCAATTAAAACACGGCTTATGGCTTTTTTTCCATTTTGAGAAAATCACGGTTTAAATTTAGTGTAACAACAACAATGTGATCTATTATTAGGGGTCGTCTAAAGCCTGGCACCTCACGAAATTACCCGAATTACGGGAAATTAAGGAAAGTGATTAATTCCGATTTTTTTCGATTAAGATCTTGATTAAACTTTTTTTTTATTTCTGCTTGGCCATATAGTTATGAAGTCGTAGGGATAAAAAATTTAATTATCGCGTTAATCCTGTAATTGCGTTCTAAATTTTTTTTTTTTTT
>QKWP01002230.1:0-69752 GCA_003550325.1 Gigaspora rosea
TGTAATATTATTTGCATATTTATCTTTTGTAAAGAATTTGAGTATTGATTCTTTTTAGGGCAATAAAACTTACTAGTGCATTATGAGTAAAAAGAAATTTAAAAGTTGTTGGTACATTTGTAACACTTATCTTATTTAGTATTTTTAATATTGTTAAAATTATTACAATAAATAAAGTAAATTGATTTAGTTAAATTTGTATTGTGTTTAATATAGTTTTTAATAATTTAATTTAAAATATTGTTATATTTTGTTGATATTTTGTAAGTTACTTTTGTTTGTTGTTTGTATTTGGTTATATAAGTTGGTTTTTGGTTTATGTTAGGTAGTGTTAGAATTTATATTTATATTTAAATTCAGATTAAATAAGTGATTTATCTATTTTAAAAAAAATAATATATAAATTTTATTTTTTTAATGTAGGTATTTATTTATATAATTTTTTTGCACATGTTTATGAAAAAGTTAATTAATTAATTTTATTATTGGCAGTTTTTTATTTAGTTTTTGATATGACATTTTAAAAAAAGTTTGATCATTTAATTGTTACTTATTTTAAAAAAGTAATTCTGTAATTTCTAATTATTTGGATTTCAAAATGTTTTTGGTTAGTTAAACTTTTTTTAATTTATAGTGAATTAATAGATTTATAATTAAGATTTAAATTTTGTAGGGTTTATTTTTATGATATTTGATGTGAAAAGCAAATTAATTGGATTATAAATTGAGTTGTGTTTAAGAATAGAGAGTAAAAATTTTAAAACCATATAAAATATATTGTAGATCAACTTTGTATAACTGATATCATACGATTTACATATAAATACCATATGATTTAAACAATCAGAATTAACAATTCTTTAAATAATCCTCAAAAAACATATAGCATCCCTAAAAACTTTGATTATATATAAAATTATTTTTTAAAGCAATATATATTGCAAAACTTCACTATTATAAACAACCTATTTTAATTTACATATCAAAGAAATTTGATACAAATTGGCTTAGTTGTTAAAAAGTTGTATTAGAAACTTTTATTGTTATTATGTAAGAATCTAATATACTATATAAATCATAAACAATACACTACCTTAATGTATGCATAAGATTTCTTAATTGTTTGTATTAATGTGCATTCATGTGCATATTTTGAATAATGTGCATTTTACTCTATCAAACTTTTATATAGGAAAATTAAATTATATTTATTTTAAATTAGAGAGCATATTATTGGATGAATTAAGGAATTTGAATTTAAAACTCTTGAAAAATTTTGAATAAATATAAAAAAAAAGCAGAATTGGTTAAAAATTTGAGAATGTATTCAATATTTTTCAAAGAGAAAATATAAATTTTAAAAATTATACAGTATCATGCAATATTATGTGCATTTTATATAATATAAAAATTAACTTTGTGTACCTAATATACTCATGGTTTACTTTTTTCTAAATCAATTCAATATACTTAACAAACTTTATTATTTCAAAGTTATTTAATAAAACTAATAAAAACAAAACTTGGTATTTTAAAATTTTGGGTAGTAAGTTTGAAATTTTTTTTTTTTTTTAAAGCTGTTCAATATGTAATTATTGAGGCAGCTTTGGCTTAAATAATTATGAGATCAAATATATGATATGTTCTATTATACTCAGTATAATAATTGATCAAGTAATGCTTGGTAAGTATATTATACAATTCTAAAAAGCTGTATAGGTGCTTGATTAGCAGGAGAAACACCCAGATGTATTTCCATAGAGTTTTCTAAAAATGAGAGACAAAAAAAAAATTTATTTTTGCATGGTTTAAATTAATTTATGTTTATATTTAAGGTTAATTCATCAGTTTGCATATTATGGAATCTGAAAATTTTTTGAAAAATTAGGTTAGCAGGTTATGTGAAACAAAAAATTAACTCTGTGTAGCCTTAGTTAGTATTGTTTTACTGTAAACAAAAAGTTACTTTGTGTGGTTTTATCTATATTAGTTAATTTAATTTGTAAGTTTATATATGTATTAGTTGAAAGTTAATTATGATATAATTTTATTATTATATAGGAGTTTTGAATTAGAATACTAGGAACATAGTACAAAGTACAAAGTATATGGCTTATAGAAAATTATTTATGTACAATATCTTGCATTTTAGTGGTAAGCCTATTCAAATCAATTATTGGATGTGCAGTAATATTATATAAATAATTGCTAGGTTTCTGCTTAATGTTAAATTAGGTATGCCTTATATTGTTGCAAAATAATGCGCAGAGGTAAAATTATGATTTTTGGCTTAGATTAAGCATAATTTGGTCCATTATTCTAAATAATGCCCATGCTCATTATTTCACAACAATATGGTATAAGTATTAAATATTAATTTGTTTATGTTTGTTTAATGCTATATGAAATCAATATTTGTAAATCTTATTATAATAAACTTCTGGCTGTTCACAGCTTCCAAATTCTAGTATAAGCACACATACAATATACTATATTGGTAACAATTCAAGGGTCAAAATAATATAGTATAATTTTTGAATTTGTTCAATTTATGAATTTCAAGTCTTCTTAAGATAGATTTAACAGGACACCGAAGGACTCCGATATAACTTAAAGGTTACTAAAAAAGGAAAATTTGCATAGAAATTCATTAAACATTGCATTTTTATATAGTAAATTTTTTAAATTTTGGCCTATTTTATATGTCTATTTGGCTGATATTATACAAACTCAGATCTAAGTTGTATCAGAGTCCTTCGGGGTCCTGATTTAACCTTATTTATACATGATCCCTATTGAACAGGCTTGACTACTTGCAATTATTTACAAAAATTCTTCAGCTTGCAATTTTGCTATTTGTTTACTACTTTTTAGATAATGCCTAATCTGTATATATATCATAATGTTACTACCCTTAAACAACTCTCTTAAAATTGTAAAATGTGAATTTACCAAATTTGCTTCTGCTGTTTGTTGCTTAATGGTTTTAGTTTCATAAACAAATGCAAGAACATGTGCAAAAGCAAGAACAATTGTTCCGCAATAGATAAAAAGAAAATTAAAAAGAAAACTATCTAGATTAATAAAAAATAGTGAGTATATTAGTTAAATATTTAGACAATTAAATTCTAGACATTTCCATTTTTCGTAAATTTTTGGTTGGAACTTTGTCTAATAAAAATTAACTGAATGATGTTTTAGCTGATTCGATTAAATTGGTGATTTTGGCATGAATCATCCAGATTATCTGATAATAATTAATTTTTTTCCTAGCAATTCTTGTAGTTTGTAGTTTTATGTCATATACTAACCAATAAAATTATGGTTATATTTAAAATATGATCAGTGAGCTAAAATTAATATAACAATATCAAAATGTTAAGATTAATATATTGATGTGCAAATTATTACCAAGAATGTCATCACAATTTAACAGCTGACTATATTGCAGATTACATGTATTTTTGTCATTTATGGTTGTTCTAGGGCTTTGATTAAGGCTTTGTGTTAAGAGCAGGGTTTTGTTTCTTTTTTTTTTTTTTTTTTTTTGCATTCAGCGATCTTGTCTTTTTTTATTGTGAACTATGTAGTCTAGCTGCCTTGTACAAGTACAATATGTTACTACTAACGTTCTATGTAAAAAAGACTCTCCAAGCGATAACTAAGTTACCTGCCCAAAGCGATCTGCCATACCAACCATTCATCTCAATCTGGTCTCAGAATGTATCTTCTGATTTTATTCTGTCAATCACCGACTGGTGCTGGATGCCATATCAAGACCGCCTTTCTTTTCTTAAAATTTTAACTTCTTCACAAAGAGCACGTAAAGAAAAAAGAGGGAAAGATAAAAACAAAAACAAAATGAAAATGACAAAATATAAAAGGGAAAAGCAAAAAAGAGGGGAAAAAGGAAAAACGAAAGAAAAGAAAAAAAATAAAACAGAAAAAGAAAAAAAGAAAGAAAACAAAATAAATCTAGATAGGTATAGTCAAAGTCTATACTAAACTCATAAAAATTATACAGCATAGTCTAAAAGATCTCAGCACTGTATTACAATGAAGAATATAACTATGTAAGCCTACATCTTCTACGAGGTCGAGATCCACCAAGCGAAAATTTATTTAATCCCATCCGTCCGACATTAGTCCTTCACCAAAAACATGTGGTCACCTGGCAGCAATGCGAGCACGTGACTTCTCGTGACTTCATGCACTAGAGTTTCTATTCTTAGATGTAAACAATATTGATCTTCTGGAGGGAGTAAGCTGAAATCGCCACTTTTTGGAAAAATTTTTGAAAAAACCAAGTGGGAGGCCGATACACAAGTTTCACTTGTAGAGAGGAAAGAGTGTGGGTTCTTCTTTATCAACTTCATATACCCTACTTTTACCTTATGGCGGACACCACAGGAAGGCTTTTTCTACTACCAGTGAGTAATAGACTCTGAACTTGTCAGCAGACAGTCTATTAACTTTGTTTCTAAACGACAAGTGCCGTAAAGCGGTGAGTGATAAACTCTACGGCTACTAGCAAGATTGTCAATTAACTCTATCCCTAAATAATAGCTGCCGCTGTATGACCTATGTAAGTATGTCTTCAGTTTATACAAAATTAAATAATACTAAAGTTTTTGCAAAAAATGTGTACAAGTGATCGTCAGGAAGAGTGCGGTGTCAAATATTTCCAGGGTTTTGTTTCTTGTTTTTGTGGGATGATATATAATTTTAGCGACTTTAGGTTTCTATGAATATTCTTACCACAATTGTCTTTATTTTTTGCAGCAAAATTGTTTACAGTAAATCATAGTATTGTAGAATTCGCAACTGTTATTCCAAGATAATAACTTTAATACAGTACACCACCGCATTAATAATACAACCAAAGTCCAGATTTATGTCGATTTTGAGTTGGGATTTATTTTAGTATATTTTTATAAATAATTACTAGCTGAACAGGTGGTGCTTACACGCCACCTATATTACTTAAGGTTGAAAGTAAACGTACATATGTATATAAATTTTTATTGCTATACTCATTTTAATTTTAGAAAAGAATTGTGCTGTCATTGATTAATATTTTATTCACTTCGAAAATAATAGCACAAATTTGTATATTATTATCGCACTTGCTGAAATCGCTTACTGTGCCTAATTGCTGCCCTGTAAGTATTAAATTAATAAAATATTTTTTATACTGGTTAAATGCTATAAAGTAAATGGAATTAGAATAAATAGCTTGAATGCTTAATTTAATCACTCAGAATTATTAAAAATTCTTTATACTCACAAATTAGGCCGTTTAAGTTAAAAATTTGTTTAGCATTATTATTTTTTTTTTTGTATTTACACAAACATACAAAACAAAATATAATGTACTAAAAAATTCTCAATATAACTGAAACATTCCTATTACTATGCTGACCATTACATCGACTAATTTGCCATTTCCATTTGTTTAATTTGAGAAGAATTCAGGTAGGTATCGTTATACGAAAATAAACTCCAAATGGCTTTATTACGAATAAAGTTAATTAAAAGTAAAAATTGTTAATTAGATATTTGACTTAATGAGTGTTATTTATACTCACGGACTGAAATGAAATTAAATTACAAATATTCATAATTTAACTAAGTTTATGAACTCTGTTTCTGGTATATCATTTTAGAAAACCATAACAACGACTGTTACAAATTCGAAATTGTGACATTAGAGATTCAAATTTCCTGATTAGTTTACCTCCAAATTTGTATATAGATCTTTCGTATAGATACTTTCATTTCTATTTTTGTATAATACTTTAAAATGTTAGTCAAAATCTGTATAAACTTGATTGACATATAATGGCCCCTTTTTGTAAAATCTTCATAACACGTTAACGTGTTGGCGCGTATGCGTGTTAAGGGGCACAGATTATAAACATTCTCGATAGCACATCAATGTGTTAGGCTTAGTGGCACTATTGTTGACCAACATATAACGTGTTAAGCAGCACGCTAACGTACCAAACAACACGTTAATGTGTCATATATTATAATTAATAATAATTTTAGTCATACATAAATTATGGATTAGAAAATAATGTAGTATATTAATATAGCAAAATAAAATCATTTAATTAACTTCGTAAATATGAACATTATAGTTAAAATCAGTTAAAAAGATATTTTGTCACTTTTATCCACTTAACATTCGATAATTTGATTGAATAATATAATCATAATTGGGCATGCCAAATGTTCAATCTTGTACTGATTCAAGACAAGAATTGTCTTAATATATGAAAATATTAAAGTAAATTAACAAAACGATTAGATATTACTTGCATAGAAAAAAATATTTATTAATATAATATTGTTAGCATTTACATGTCTGTCAAATACCGTAAACTGCCATATACAAGACCCCCAGATATCAGCCCCCTATGTACTAGACCCGGGTGTGAATCTCAAAATTTACAATAACCAAATGTAAAGTATGAATGTTTTTTGAATTTTTCCTTCTAATGGTACAAACTCTCCACCATGTACTAGGCCCAGGGTCTAATATTAAGTTTTAAGAGACCCGGGTCTTTATACGGCAATTTACGGGTACTTAAAAATTTATAAACCTAATATAATAAAAACAAATATAAAAAATAAAGTATACTACTAGTATCGGGTTATTTTCAAGTTAAAATCAAAAAAAATTTTAATCGGTAAAATATTATAGTATAAAATTTTATACGTATTTTATAAGCAGTATAAAATTATATACGTATATAAAAAAAACCTGCTAGCAGGAAAAAAAATTTTTGTGAAATTAAAATTTAGAACGGTAAGTCTTCGGTAAAGCAAGATTTTAAACAAAAAACAGCCCGAACTGTTTCATTATCAAGAGAATTTCGTGATTTAGTAACTGTTAATCCAGCTAAACTAAATAGTTGTTCACATGGAACACTAGTAGACATAATAGCCAGATAATCTTGTATTTGCATATAGGCGTTGTTTGGAACACGAGTTTGAGGCAAGCTAATAGTTAATTTTAGTCGAATGCAAATTATAATTTTTATCATTAAAAATCCTCGGCTAAATTAATCATAGCCTGTTTCAAACTCGTGTTCCAAAATAATGCCCATAGGTGTTATTTCGCACAAATATAGAGCAAATTGTAAATACGCCATTGCTGTCATGAATAAATTTCTCTATATTATTAACGTTAACAACAGCCCGTTCTCATTATGCATTAAACGTGGTTTAATCTTGTTTAACAAACTAAGGGGTTAGTATTGAATTTTATCCAAAAACAACATATTATAGTTGTTTCAAAGTGCGTATTATCATGACATTATTTAGTTTATGATATTTACTATTAGGACTGACGGTCCTTTCGGTCCATCCTAAAAAGGACTGGACCGGCCCGGTCCCTGGACGGACCGAAGGACCGTCGGTCCGAACCGGACCGATTAACAGCCCTATATAAGAGGCATCAAAAATGTAAATTTTAATGTGGTTGGCACACGATACTCTTTTAATAGATAGTATAAAGATAATTATAATAATTATAATAACTATATAAATATTTGAATCATACTCACCCACAATACATTTCTTTGTTAGCATTGTTGCAAACAGGATTCGAAATTTGGTTTGTCGATCAGTTGATGAGATCCGGTTTTCCATCCAGTCGGCCGCATATGAAAGCACAAGCTTGTGTTGCTGACCTTTTGTCAACTCGAATATAGAAAAACAGAAGTCTAGGAGGCTAGAGTTAGAGTGATAGCATTCAAGACTAAGTGGTATTAGCATTTATTATATGTAAAACTTCATTCACCACATTTTAATTAGTGACAAAGATTGACTTAAACTTAGTTAACGAATGTTTTTTGCTTTTTTTTTTTATTTTTTTCCCTGTTCAGATCCAAGATAGAAAAATACTATTCGTTAAAATAAGTGTGTAACATATATGCATACATATATATGCAATTTTAAAAGTAAAAATAAAAACAGGAAGGTAAGCATGATGATAGTAAACAGAAGGTTACATAGGATTAAATAAACATATTTTCTTAAATCAATAGTGTGATTATTGTGTTACTTGGTGTTAAAATTCATTGATACGAATACGTATTTAATTTATAATACAAATAAATAAATATCCGAAAATAGAATATACATATAGCACAATAAATTATATTAAATAACAAAGTAATAGATAGTAAATGATTGGCTTAGCGAAACACTAAAGCTCATAGAAATCATTAATTTTAAGATTATCAAATCATCTGGGCAGGAAAAAATCCGAAAATCAAAAAGCAAAAAATACAAAAATCTCAAGATGCGGAACAGAATTTATACTAAAACAAATACTTTTTGTTGGTAAAATAGCAAAAAACATATTAAAAGATATAAGGCAATGTGAGCAAAATTGTTTTTTTAGCACAGCGCTGCAAGAGCAAGAGCAAGAGCAAGAGCATGAGCAAGAGCATGAGCAAGAGCATGAGCATGAGCATGAGCATGAGCATGAGCACTAGAGTATAGTCTATAAAACGCGATCAATTTTGTGAAACTAAAAATCACCTTTTTTAGTAATTTTTTTATTAAAACGGAATAAATAATGCAGAAGCAAACATAAACATAAGCACAAAAGCAAAAAAAGGCAAATTTAGGGGATGCAACTTTAATCGAGCTTTTTTAATGCTTTAATTTGTGTATCAGTATTGGTAATACGCATTTAACATACACTTATAAATACGGTGAGTCCGTAACTTCTTGTACGTACGTACGTACGAATTTTATTAATTATGTCTTACAAATCTGAGGAGACTAATAATGATGATCCAACAAAGCAAAAGACACCCAAATTAACTAATGAAGATAAAAACGAAGATCCAAAAATACATTTAGCTGGTGAATATGATGGAGAATTTAATATTAAGCAAGAAATACCACGTCATACTATTTCTGCAATGCAAACTGCAGGAGATGCAATTCAACCATTTTTACCATTTTTTTCACAAGTAACTGATATTGTTAAATCATTATTACAAACAAATGAAACAGCAAAATGTAATCAAAAAATTTGTTTAGCATTAATTGATCGAGTTGAAATTGCTCAACAAGCAGTAAATTCATTAAAACGACAACAATTAGCAAATGAAAAACTTTTTCGTGATCAAAATTATTATTATGCTTGGGTTAGATTTATAAATGTTTTAGAAAATATTAGAAAATTTGCTAAAGATGTTACTCAATTATCAAGTTTACAAAAATATATAAGTGCAATGACTGTTAAAGAAACTTTTGATAAAAATATAAAAGAATTTGAAGAAGTTTGTAATGATTTACATTTTTCATTGGCTATTTATAATAATGAACGAAGAGAAATAGAAACTAAAAAAGTTATGGAAGATATAGATATTTTACTTAAGGTAAATATAATTAATTACTATATCAGTTATATCAGTATATTATATTTATTTCATAAACTTCTTTTAACTTTGACATATTTTTTTTTGAAATAAATGAATTATAGAACATGGGTGATTTAAGTTCTGATATTAGATTAGTAATGAAAGAATTAACCCAATTATCAACAAATATAGGTGAACTAACTAAACAAATAGTTAAACCAGAAAGTGGTTCCATGGGTACTGAGGATACCGCTAAATTAAAATTAAATAATGCCTACAAAGCACCTGATATAAATCCTGCTGATCTTGAACCATATCCATTTAATAAAGAAACTGGAAAAAATATTATTAAAAGGGTTTATAAAGGGGTTGAAGTTGCTTGCAAAAAAATTCTTGTTATCGAAAATAATGATACTGTAAGGTCTCAAATTGACCAACATGAATTAGCTATTCTTCTTAAATTAGGTTATTGTCCATATATTATTGCTTTTCATGGTCTTTCAATAATAGATAATAGTCATGTTATGGTGTTTGATTGGGCACGAAATGGAAATTTAAAAAAGTTATATATGTATAATAATATTGACTGGCCTACTAAATTAAAAATTGCTCGTGATATATGTAATGGCCTTTTATTTATTCATAGATGTAATATTTTGCATCATGACATTCGTTGCGAAAATATTTTGGTAAGTTCTAAATTTAGCTGTATTTATTATTATGATTCATTTGTTTATTTATTTGTTTATTTAATTGTTTATTATTTATTTGTTTACGTCATAAAAATCTTTAGATTACAGATGGATATGAGCCAAAAATCTCAAACTTTGAACTTAGCCATACTGAACATGAGAAATCTTTAGAAGTGAAAAGTATATTAGATTTAATTAGATGGTTGGCTCCTGAAAAAATGAGCAATGATTCAAAAAAACGGTATAATCTTAATAGAAGATATGACCATCATTGCGAAATGTTTAGGTACATATCATGTGAATATTATTAAAATTGTTTTTTAGTTATATATTTGTGTCTTATAATACTTATAATCTATAGTTTTGGAATGCTTCTATGGGAGCTTTGCCATCAAAGAATTCCGTATATGGATATGAATACTGTAGCCGAAATTCAAGATCATGTCATGAATCAAAAACGTGAAGTTATGGAAATACTTATTAATCCTAATCCAATTCCACAAGTTCTTTCTAAAATAATTAAAAAAGGTATTTTAAAGTATTTCATTATACATCAAGGTTTATATATTAGTATCTAATCTATTGCAATCATTTTAAGCTTGGGACCATGAACCTTCTCAACGTCCAAAAGTTATGGAGATGCTATCAGATCTCAAGAATCTTCATGATCGTTACGTTCTTAATGGTACTTCACCAAAAGTATGTCCTAAAGGTGAAAGTAATGATATTCCTGGTTTAACTCTTTCATCAACAATGAATAATCAAAAATTAAAAAGCGCCAAAGTAGAAAGTACTTTTGATTTACCTGAAGATTGTGAAGAACTTACTTTGGACAATATTTCAACTATTCCTGTTATACATACTTTAAGTCCTTTTGAAGATGGTCATAAAGCACACCAAGTAAAAAAATACAATGTTGCATGGGAATGTTTTTCTGGCCATGCCGATTGTGGAAACAATTATGCAAAATATTGGAAAGGCTACTATTTATTAAATGGTATTCATGTTAAAAAAGATGTTAATGCCGCTCTTAAACTCTTTAAAGATGCTGCTAATAATGGTGTTGTTGATGCTCAGTTACGATATTCATTTACATTAATTGAGAATGGTTCAAATAACTTTTCTGAAATAGTTAAATATATGACTTTGGCTGCTGATAATGGAAATTCTACAGCTCTTTATAATTTAGGCGATATTTATTTGAATGGAAGATTTGGTGTGATGGTTAATGAAATAAAAGCCAAAGAATGCATACAGTTGGCTGCTTTGAAAAATCAGCCAAAAGCAGTGGCTTTTCTAGAAAAATTAAATGCTTCAAAATAGCCATTTTATATTTTATAATTATTCATAGTTGTATAATTATGAACCCTAAGTTTTGTTCAATGTCTATAATTTTATTTCTCTTATATGACATTATTATTAATGTTGTTAAATCAATCTTTATATTTAGTAAGTTTTTTTTTTTTTGCATGTATATAAACTGTGTTTTTATTTTCTTAAACTTCTAGAAGAATGCTTATATGTTTTTTTTAATCTATGTGGATTTTATTTCTTTTTAAATTGAATATAAGCAGCTTATTAAAACATGTATTTATTATTTTGTATTATCAAAGGATATATTGAATTTGATTAAATTTTGCTTGGATAGAACTTACACTAAACTTTTTAAATTAATTTCAACATAAAAAACTTTTTATATAAACAAAAATAATGTATAATATAAAATCATTTAGGTAACATTTTATAACTTAACATAATTTAGGTATCAACTGGCCGATATTATACACGAGCATATTAAAGTTACAGAAAGCGTACCAAAAAGGAAGAACAATTAGTAATTTTGGTGTACACATTTTCTATACAAGATGCATAAAATACACATTTATGTACTGACAGATACGAAAAATTTACAAAATAACTCAGAAATGGATATCAGGAATGAAGATATTGATAGTTGTAACTGAGTATTTCAACTTAATAATATTACTAGATCTGAAGACCCTGGCGTTGCCACGGGCTAGCAATGTAAATTGTTTTTTATTTTAGCTTTTAATTGTTTTTTATTTTAGAATTTTAATAATTTTTTAGTTTATATATTTTATAATATATATAATTTTAGTTTCTAAGAGTTTTAGATTAAAGGTATATATATTAAAACCCCTTTCTAAAGCTCAATATAATAAAAACTAACTCTAACCCTAACCTTTAGACCTCATGGTTATTTTTAGACTACATAATTATTAGTTTAAAGTAATATATATTAAAACCCCTTTTAAAATTCAACATAATGAAACTGACTCTAACCCTAACATTTAGGCCTCATAATTATTTTTAGGGCTAATTATTATTAGAATAAAGGTATATATTTTATTTTTATTATATTAAGGGTAGGGTGAACATAGATCATTTTCATATGATCTACGTGGTATATTAGATTTTTATATAGTAAATAAAAAAATGCTTCTGATAAATTTTTTTAAGATTTTGATCAATTTGTATAAAATTTATATAATAGGTAGTTTTAAATAGTTTGTTTATAATAATGAAGTTTCGCAATATCCATTGCTTTAAAAAAAAATTAACTTTACATATAATTAAATTTTTGTAGGACACTATATGATTTTTGTAGATTGTACAAAGAATTGATTGGTCGGATCATATGATGTTTACATGTAAAACGTATGATATCATATAAATTGGTTACACAAAGTTGATCTACAATCGATTTATATTAAATTGGAAATTTGTACACCCTACCCTTAATTAAAATATAGGAAAAAACTATTTGTACACTACATATATTTACACGGGTACTAATTAATTGATTTGCAAATTTGCAAATCTGCGTAAAATATTAATTATAGACCAAAATTAAACCTGATTTAAGGTTAGGGTTGGGGTCAGCTTTGGGATTGGAAGGGGTTATAGTTTATATAAAATTTTGCAAGAAATTTTTTTTGTTAGAGCCCGAAAAGTAGTTTCATAAGCAAAATTTTAAGTTATCATATGTACCTATGTTTATACACTAGTGTACAAATAGTAATTGCCTAAAATATATATATATATTGCATTTTAACAAATTTAATAAATTGAATATAAAATTTAATAAATTTTTTTTTTAAAAAGAAAGAGGTTCTTTTAGTTAAAAATTTAGGTTCTACAGAGCTATAGAGCAAAATTTTTAAATATATTTAACCAAGATGCACTGTTGTATATGAACACAATGCTTCTGGTTTAGCGTGCAGCTCCCTAATTAGTTACGTACGTACATACTAGGGTGGTAACTCAACTAAGTAAATCAAAACTATGTGTGAAACTATAGAATTTGATATATTGCAGATTTTTCATCTTATGCAAATAAAAGATCAATAATTATCATTATTATTATATTTATTAAATTAATAAATTTAAAATAATGCAACTTATCGAAAACCCAAGGATTACTTAGAAATTTTTACAAGTGCATTATTAAAGAGTTTTACTAAAATGCACCTATGGTGTTTTACACCATGTTATACAAAACTATTAGAATAGCCAATCAAAATCTAAGATTAGGTGTAACAAAAAATTTTGTTTTTTTGTTTATTATTTTAAAAAAACAGTAATACCTCAAAATTTTGCTTATAAAACTACCTTTGTGGCTTTAATAAAAAAATTCCTTGCTAAATTTTGTGTGTACTAATGCCCCGATAAAATTCTAGGCCTTATCCTAACCCTAAAGTAATTAAAATTTATAATTAAAATTTATTTTTTGTTTGGTAAAAATTTATTTTTTGTTTTTGTTATACAGATTTGCAAATCTAAGGTAATAAAACACTATAGGTGCATTTTATAATAATTGTTATTAAATGTTGAAGAATAAAGTTACACTTTAGAATTTTCTATTAACATATAAAATTTGAATACTCATCTTATAAGTCATTTAAATTTAATTATTTAAAGTGAAAAAATTAGACATCAAACATACAAATTGAAATTTTAACAGAATAGTTGCAAAAAATCAAGTGTAACTTTTTAAAAATAATTTCTGCAAAGAGTTTTCAGCTAAAAAATTTAGAAAAAAAAGTGCAAAGTCAAAGTAAATCTTTTAGAATTTGGTGCATTCTTTGTTTTATAAATTAAAAATTTGATCTTAGTAAAATTATTAATATTGCTAACATAATTTTGAAAAGTATTCACATTCTATGACATTTTGTATTTATTTGGACTATGCTAGCAAATAATTTAGACCTGAGGTATTTTTATTGAAATAGCAGAAATGTGCTAGAGAAGCAAGTAACTGGCTGAGTTGGCCAGAACATCAAAGATATCCCACGAAAAAGCAATTATAATTGCGCTAGAAGTGCTATAGAATTATTGTAGCCAGTAGGTCCAATTTTTCACCTGCTAAAGCAAGCTGGCTGTGAGTTAAGAATGCAAGCAAAGAAATGCAAGTAAGAAATAATAGAAACACATGTCTTCATCTTAAATGAGTTGAGTAAGTCACAAATTTTCTGTTCAAGCACTTGTAGATGTTGATTCATCATATTTAACTTTTATATATCATACATAGGAACCACATAAAATTTTGCAGAAAAGTGATAATATGCGCTAAAATTCTATTGAACAAAAAAAATTGAAATATATCATTGCGTTTTTCGATTAAAAAGTTAACTTTTGATATTAGGGTAAGGATGAGTATTCGGACAATGTTAGCAAAAGCCTTATATATAGCAAAATTTTGCAAGAAATTTTTTTGTTAAGATGCAGAAAGTAGTTGTATAAGCCAAATTTTGCATTATAGACGATTTTGAAAAAGCTGGCTGTTTTGCTTTATTTATATTACACCTGATCCTGTGCCATAATTGGTTCAAAATCACATGTCTGTAGAATTTTTATGCGGTTTCTACCTATATATAATCTTTTATACATATTCACTATTCCCATTATAGCCTTATTGTCTTTGATCTTCCTTGCACTGTTATTTGATTTTTACATGCTTTTAGTCTTGCCTATAATAGCATTATGGAAGTGACAGGTCATGAGCTTGCTCTTCTTTTTGATCTTATGATATTCTATTACTTCACATGAAAAGCATTTGCATTATATAACATTTTGTGTTTATTTGGACTATGACGACAAATAATTTAGACCAGAAGTAATTTTTATTGAAATAGCAAAAATGTACTAGAGAAGCAAGTAACTGACTGAGTTGGCCAGAACAGCAAAGACTTCCTGTGAAAAAGCAATCATAATTGTACTAGGAGTCACTATAGAATTATTGTAGCCAGTGGATCTATTCTCTATCTGCTAAAGCAAGCCGGCTATGAGTGAAAAATACAAGCGAAGAAATGCAAGAAAATAATAGAATCATATATCTTCTAAAGTTATGATTCTATCATTTGTTTACTTTTTTTTTTGACCTGATGCTGGAGCCACTTATGCTTATATGCCTTTTTTTTTGTATATAATATAAAGACCAAACATCATTTAAAGATGTTGGTTTGTTTAGTGAGATATGCCTATGATGGTATCTTTGTAGTTTGATAGAATATGAATAATGTGACTGCTTTGGTTGGACCTTTTTTTTTTGAGTCACTATTCCTTTGCATTGCTATCTTATAAGCATCCAATCTTTCTTTGTTTACTGTGAAACTTGCTGGATTTGTTTAATATTAACATCTGGTTAGATATAAATATGTGTAACTCAAACTTTACTCTATCTGATTAGTTGCAACTAAAGTTGGTTCTTGTATGTTATTGTTAATGTGTAGTATCATATTTCTGGAGCCATCTTGCAGTTGCACCAGATTTTGTTCTTGATAGTCTAGATTAGCATTCTGTTTAATTTAATATTTAATACTTAAGTGACAGAAATAACTTTTGATAAGTACATTTATCTTATATATTCAATAAGTGTTGGATGCTGAACTTATAAATTGTTTTAAAAAGATATGTGCTTGACTCAGTATGATTTTTTTTATTATGAGATAAGCCAAACTATATTGATTAATGTCCATGCATTATTAGGTTTACTTCAAATGACTCATTTAAATTCACATGTAATCTTTCATATTTATTTATCTTATGATAAGTTGTTTCATAACTTTTTAATGTTCATATATACCTGTTAATTTGATTATTTATGCCTATAAGTGATTTTTTATAGTTATTCCTCATATAATTAGTCTAATTAGTCTAATCATACTAAATTAACTTTTATGCATTATCTGACTTGATTTACTCTGGCTAAACTGCTGTAAACAATTTTTTTGTTATATCTGATATTGTGGCTAGCTAGTTTTCATATAGTTACTCAGAATATAAAGTCTAACTTAGTTTTTTTCAACTAAATTTATTTACTTAGCACTTTTATAAAGACTGGTGTATCTTATAATATATTCCACTAATACTATATAGCATTTTTAAACAAGAATATTTATTATTCAAAATGGGTCTTTATTATAGTATATATCTAACCTCTCTTACTTCTCTATCAATGTACACTTTTATTTATACTATAACACTAATTTAAATCTTTTTCAGGTAATGAATTAATCTTTCAATAATTTTCTATACTTCTCCTTATGCGATAAATAGTACATATTGGTTTGGTTTGATTTCCAATAATTTTTTATATCACAAGTAATTTTTAGATTGTTCCACAAATTTTAAAATAAAGTTAACATAAATAATCAAATTTTTAAAATATAATTTATCAACCAAAAAAAAAAACTTATACAGTTCAGACTAATCAATTAAGTATAATACACAAATAAGATAGGTGGCGCTTTATGCTACCTATTGAACTAGTAATTAATAAAATAAAGAAATCCAATTAAGAAATAATAACAATTTTTTATAACATAATGACAATAATAAAAATCTGTAGGTTTGTAATCAAAATTGTCAAAACGATAAGCCATAATGTTATCCTATGAAAAAAATTTTTAGAAAAACATGGAAGCTAAACACGGAAACATATGTAAAAATATATAAAAAAATACATAAAATGTACACTTTCCGTGTTTTTGGACAGGAAAACATACCATATTTTCTGTGTTTTCTAAAACACAGAATGTCTTTTTTCATATTTCAAAATACAGTGTATTTTCTTGTCCAAAAATACAGAAAGTGTACATTTTACATATTTTTATATATTTTTACGTATGTTTCTGTGTTCAGCTTCCATATTTTTCTAAAAATTTTTTTCATAGGGTTAAATTGTATTAGAATTAATTTATGACATAGTATATAGTAAAAATTTGTAAAAATTTTTTGTCATGACAAAATTAGTATTTTCTTATGCAAAATTTTTGATTTATGAGCTCTAATAAAACTACATTTTTTATGTAATTAGCTTGTTGACTTTATATGTATTAGTTAGTTTTTAATGATAATAAAATATATAATTGTTTAATATCTCTAGGAGCTAATGAATGCTTTTTGTTTTTTGACCAAATTTTTTGCTTATTGAAAAAAATAATATATTATATATAAGAAAATATAAAAATTAGTTAAATATCAGTAGAATTTTATACAATAATGAAGTATAAAATAAATATCAAAAATTTTACATCTATCGATTGTGAATCACCATTTCGAAGCAATAGTTTACTTAATACAAAAAGATAATTTGTAGAAAATTTTGAGTGATGAATATTTTAAAGAAGTAATTGAGTGGATTCAATCTAATAGACTAAAACCATTGAAATAAAACTTTATGGTTAGAAAGACATCCAGGTTGCATGCTTTTCAAAGCCAAATTAATCGGTGGGTATATTGAAATTGGGATTATGCTAAGAAAAAAAAAGAAAGATATAAAGAGTGTATAAAGTCAAGAAAATATACCATTTAAAATGATTTGAAAATTCTACAATATTTCAATAGCATTCCTATAACAAAATTCTATATTTAATATTTATTCAAATTTACAATATTTATTATTTTTCAAATATTTAAAATCATGTTTGACAAATTAATATCAATGATATTGTCAACCAACAAGTGCTTTATTTGTTGGTTTTCAACGTCACATAGGAGCAACTTTTTCATATAACAGTTATCGAAAAAAGGCCCAATTATGCCAATCTGCTGATATGTGACAGTCATGGGGGTGAAAATGCATTTTTTTTTTAAAAAAATAAATTAATACAAAAAATTTTTATACAATTAATAGATTTTTGATTAAACTATAAATTTTATAAAAAGAATTTAATTTTTATTCAGTTTTGAAGGTATAATATTTATTTAAAATTTGGTATTTAATATAAAAAAATTAAATATATATATTTTATAGGCTGGTACAAAAAGATTTATACCTCAAATAGCTCTGATTAAAATATTTTTTGTACAAATTAATTTTTAATTTTTTTAATTTAATATACTTATTAGGTTACCGAATTGATAAAAATAAAATTATTTTGATTATTTTATTGATAAAATAAAAAATTTATTAATTGTAACTTTTTTAAAAATATTTACTATATAATTTACTATAGTAATTTATATAAAGAATGTCTATTTCCACTATGGTTATACAAGAATTTCTATTTTTAGTATTTAATATAATATATTATAAATTTACTATAATTCTAACTCTAAAACTAATAAGTAAACCTTTTTTTGGTTCCTAGTTAAGAGTTATAGAGCTCATTTTTCTGATTCTAATAATAATTAAATCATCAAAATTGGTCCAGTGGATTCCAAGATACTTGGGATCAAAAAAGAGAATATAAGAATTGGCAAATTCACTTTTATACATACTTCATTTTCTTTACATATATTTTAAAATATTTTTTTACCATAGTAAAAATCTTACTAAAAAAAATAATAAACTTGTTTTAAAAAACTAATATTTTTTTGAGTCAAAGAACAACTTTATTTAAGAGCCCAAAATCAGTTGTGATAATAAAATTTTGCACAAATTATATTTATAAAAGTTTTTTTACTATATAAAAAATTTTACTAAAAAACTAATAAAAGTTATAAAAAACTAGTATTTTTTTGAGCCAAAGAACAACTTTACTTAAGAGCACAAAGTTAGTTATGATGGTTTTTTGTTTGATAGCATTTTTATACTTTGTGTAATAGTAAATTTGCTGATCCTTTTTTTTGATACCAAGTATCTTGGAATCTACTAGGTCAATTTTGATGATTTAACTACTATTAGAATCATCTACAACTTTCAATTAGAGACCAAAGAAGGTTTACTTATTAGTTTTTAGAGTTAGAGTTAGGGTTAGATTTAAAGTTAAAATTAAAGAAAATTCTAAAAATAGAAAGTTTTGTATAACTATAGTAAAAATAGCAAAATACTATAGTAGAAATAGTAGCTCCCTTTATATATATGTATAAATTACTTCACTTTAAAGTTTAATTTTTTCACAACTAGTGATTCAATTTTGCTCAAATTTTAACTATATCTTTATTATATGCATATTAATGTATTTGCATAGTACAATCTCATAGAACTGTATATTGGTTGTAAAATTATTTAAAATATCTTTTTTTAAAAAAAAAATTTTTTTCAAATATAGTAAATTAGGACCCCAAAATATACATAGATAGGTCAGGTACAGAGACGATGATTTTCTGCGATGCTATTGGGTCAATTCCGTCCGTGCTAAAATACCAATTCTGCGAACAAAATTAACAATTTCTGCACAGTTTCCGTGGTATTATAATAGGTTTTGAGTGGTTTCTGCGATATTTTTTTTATTAAATTTACTGTCAAAAATATAAAAAAAATTTTTTTCAATGAAAAAATTTAAATATGTATAAAAAAATTTTATAAAGTATAATAAAAAATTGAATTTTGCCGGTTAGTATCTAAAATTTTTTTTTAATATCTCATATCTTCGATATTCACTTTAGATTTTCATACATCGCAATATCTTCTTATTGTAAAAACTTGAAATAACGGGCATTTACACATTATTTTGATGCCCATGGGCGTTATTTCAAAACTAAGCATTTTATTTTTAAAGGATTCAGTTTCGAAATAATGCTCATGTCCATTATTTCGAGTTTTTACAGAATGAAAGTTACATATTTGATTTAATATATTGCATAAGTTCTATTGTTGATATTTATATAACCTGCTAACCTTAACCTGCATCAAAAAAACCAACTCTAATGTACCTGGCTTTAAGCGACCCCCATTTTTGGTTAGCAGTCCCAGTCGAATTATAGATTAGGGACTAAGTCACGCACTTGCCCTACCCACTTTTTGCAACAATTCTGTGGTAACTGTAACATTTTCCGCATTCATCACCCTATTCCGTGATTTCTGCGGCATTCTGTGCAATGCAGAAAATTATCGTCTCTGGTCAGGTATAAGTTTGCTTGTTTTTGATATTGTTATGCAGATCTTTCTATTTTAGTAATTTTTTGCTTATTTTTGAAGATTTTTGCAAATCTTTCTTTTTTAGTAACCCTATAATTAACTCGATCTAGCTATATATATTTCGGGGTTCTAGTAAATTGTATATACTATTAAAATAAAACAATGTTAAAACAATAAAAATATATAATAAGTTAGATTAAAATCTATTTTATTTGATACTAATAATTTTTAATAATTAATTAAGAAAAAAAGTTTTTCGCACAACTCTTTCCAATGATCACATGTACAAATTTCCAAACAAATGAAAAACAAAAATTTTTTAGTAAAAGATAAAGCAGCTACGTACACTAGTTTTTATAAAGGTCAACTGTTTTTTCTCTATTCTTTGGGGACTCCTTTATATATTCGGCACGCAAGCCAGAAGCATCGGTTGTGCAAGATAACAGGCAGTGGGTGCCCTTGATACAAGAAATTCTGGTGGAAGTTTTCTTTCGTCGACGAAAGTGTTACAGCTTGGCTAGGTGGTAAACTAAAAAATGAGTTCTTCAATACTCTCTTTAAGGTTTTTTGGTTACAAGAACATGTTTGACTATACACCCTCTATCATATTTTCGCTGGAAGCCTTTTCTCTAGAATTTTTGACAGAAAGTGGAAAATCTGGCGTACCCCCTCCAAAAGATCAACATTGTTGTTCCAATCCTAATCAGAAAAAAGGCATGCAGGTAGATAAACAGGAATGGATGTGTTATGAGCGTGATACAGTGGAGTAGGCTGATCGGTGGAACAAATTCTAGAATTTTCTTTTTCCTTTTTATGTACATATAATACTTTGGCGAGGCGTTTTCTTGCGTAGTATTATATAATTTTTACCTTTTGTCTGTCTTTTTGCTTTTTTCTTCTGTTTTTTCATTTTTACTTTTTTGTTGAACTTGGTTTTTCGTTTAGGTAGTTTTTGTTATTTCCCCATTTTATTTCTCCTTTTATATTTCTCCTTGTTATAGTTTTTCTTGTAGTAGGATCTTTCTACTAAAAAAAGTAGGAGAAGAAAGTTTAAAAAGAAGCCAATCTTGATATAGTTAGCAGGTGCCTGCCGGTGATAGGAGGGATTATATTCTCAGTAAGTTGAGAATCCGAATTGAGGCAAAATTTTGCTAGGCTGGTCGCACTTGGATAAAATCGGGTGAGCTTTCTGTTAGAGTAGAATAAATATATATATTTCAGTTATACAATAAAGTCTGCAGATACAGAGAGCAGGATTGCTGAATTAAAAAAAAAAAAGAAAAAACCTGTTTTTCTTAGTGTCAAAATTATAAAATTTTTTGAAGTACAAATTTTTCTGCACCAGCCCATATCAGCTAATAAAATTAATTTTAGCAAAAATTGGTGACTTAAAGAAGTTGCTAAGTTGTTACTTCCAAGCTATAAGTCTAGTATTTAAATTCTACTAGGAGATGCTTTGAAAATAGATCTGCATAGTATAACTATATAATTTTGCTATAGTTAAATTTATAAAACCCATAGCCTAAATCAGTGTTATTACGGGACAGCTTTGGACAATAATTTGGACAATTTTGGACAATTTTGGACAATTAAATAAAGTAAAATTACTTAAAATTTTATTAAGATAACCTATTTTAATTTTAACTGGAATGTGTTCAGTACCTAAAAAAATATTAAGTTATATATTTTTTAGATAAATTTATTAATTATTAAAGCCTAGACAAGCTTTGGACAATCTTGGATATTTGGACAATTTTGGACATGAACAAGCCAAAAAAGGCTTTGAACAGCCAAAATATAATACTGGTCTAAATTACACCAAATTCTAGAAGCTAGTATAATGCTAATACAAAAGCTAGGGACACTGTGCAAGGACAAAAATAAGCTTGGCAAGATCCAAGTAAAGAGTAGCCAGCTTTTGATAGTATCCAAAACCAGAACTGAATAGGCAAAAGACTATAACAAAAGAAAGTACACCAATCTGGCTACTAGAGTTGTACTGGAGAAAAAAGTCATATATTACAGAAATAAGACAAAAAAAAAGAAACTATTAGATATCTAAAGTTTGGCTAACCAATTCTTCTAGACTAATTGGATTGGTAGTTCAGAAAAGAAAAAAGGTACAGGGATTGGTGAACTTTACAAGAGCAGAAGCAGTTTAAGGTAACCTCTAATTGCAAGTATAAGCTATAGTAAATATATAAGTTATTAAAGTGTAGACAAATATCTAGAATGGGTATAGTACTGCTCTATCAAGTTTCTCATCAAGAATAACAGGACCAGAAATACCTAGCTGGGTCCTAAGGACCATGAATAAGTATCTGAAACTATTTGACTAACTTATATAATGGTACTGTTTTGGTAATACAGAATGGGTTGGCAGGAGAGACAGGAATCAGAGGGTTTAAATAGACAATGCCATTATGTGTATTGCAAGTATACAGCTAGTGTAGAACTCTAGTGTGGTTACTTAATAGGCAACTAAAGTTGCAAATATAGCTAGTTGTACTTTCGTCAATATAACAAATGCTAGTAGATCTCTATATAGGCTACTAATAGCACTAATATCTTGAATAAAAAGTTCTGAGCCCCAAAATAAACACTTTAAAATTAAAAAATAATAATAATAATAATAAATTTAGCTTAGTTATATAGAATTTGATCTATCAAAAGTTTAAATTTATTATACAGTAGGCAAAAATTTGGCACCTACATATGTTTTTAGATATCTTGTACTATAGTTCATAATTTGCTTATAGAATTGCTTTTCATAATTTAACAAAAAATATTTATTGCAAAATTTACTATAAAACACCTATGAATTACTCAATAATTTATGAATATAATTTTTATATACTACTACTTAACAAAGCTATAGTAAGAATAAAGATCTCATCTAATATTAATGATTACAAATATCTTCATATCAAGAGCTATAACAAACTTATACAATATCCAATTATAATAGAATAAATCAAAGAGAAACAATTATAACTCTTCAATAGTATTTATATTATAAAGTAAAATTTTGTTGTAGTACCAAGACTACAAATTTTTTACAAATATATATTTACTAACTCCTAAATATTAGCTTCTTTTTTGTGCTTAGTACATACAGTACCAGATAGCAAAAACTATTCTTTTTTTTAGAGCATGCCAAATTTAAGATATATAATACAAACTTTGATTGGTTAATACTGTATATAACACAAGTTCTAATTGGCTAATTATAATTTATCTGTATATTGTACTGTATTTATAATTGTTAATAATAAATATTAACCAATCAAATTGCTTGTACGTAATTAGGCATCAATCTAATTAGTCGATTGTCTTGCACCAAATTTCTGCTTTACTATAAAAATTGCTAAATTTTAAACCCTTATAACTTTTTTAAAATGCAAGATATCAAAAATCGTTTTACAAATTTGTAGTTTAGGTTACAAGTAATAAATCTGTAAAAGGGATTTTTAAAATAATTACTTGTTGTAAGTTATTAAACATTAAACAATGCTGAAAAAATGGATACTTTTTGCTGTCTGGTACTGTATAAACAATACAATATAATACAGTACAGAACTAGGGCTCCGAAGCCCAGGTCTGGCTGGACACAGACTCAAACCTGGACTTGAACTATAAATTTTGAAAATTTGGACCTGGACCCAAACCTAAAGTACCAAACCCGAACCAGACTCAAACATGATTATAGATTCAGTCCAGGTCCAGTTCGAAGTTCGCAAACCTGTTCGGGTCCAGGATTAGCAATAAAAAAAAACAAAAAAAAAGAGATAAAAAATTTCTTATGCCAATCTGATCTGTAATCTGGCATAGATCATAAATATATGCAGTACAAAATGTAAAAAAAAACTTAAAAAAAAAAAACTATAACAATTTTTAATTTGTTACAATGATTTTTAACGATTTACCGATTTTCCAATTTTTTTTAGATCATCCATCAATTTTTGAATATAACAGAATAATTATAATAATAATAAACACAGTTTTATTCGTATTAATATATGTAAATGCAATAATTTTTATGCTCCAACTAACCAGATGCAAATAAAATAAATATTTAAATAGTCATATGAATTAAATTAATAAAAATTCTTTATATTTACAACATTAACTTGATAAATAATATCTTATGAATAGCTTATTTTAAATGTTTAGGTTAATGAATACTTACTGATTGAAATTAAAAGCTTTGGTTTCCTCTAGCCTTCTTAAACTAAAAATTTAACCTTTTAGTTTAAAATAGAAAAGTATGAGGTAAAATGCATATCTTCTTTCTGTAGCAGTTTATGGTTAGCCCGGACTGCAAGTGATAGGCTTGTCCTATTGAATAAATCATTAGATGATTAGTTAGAAATTTTAAATATAGTATTTCTTTATATATCATCCTGATATAATTGTAACTTTCTATCCTATTTCCATACTTGACATTAATAAATAAAAAAAAAAAAGAAATTAAAAGCAATATTTATGAAATAGAAATTTTAAAATAATACTTAGATTATCGAACTTTGATTTATTTGGATCGACAATCTTGTAATTTTTTGGGTCTCATGAATCTATGAATACAATATAAATAGCCACCCCATGTTTGTTATATTTTATGAAATTTATTTATCTATAAAAGAGAAATGCGGTAAATAATTAATTGAGCTCCATAAAATGTAATAACATTAAAGTACCTACTGTATTATAATATGGGACTCAAAAAAAAATGCAAATATAGTGATTAAACAGTTAATATTTATGAAACTTATTTTTAATACTTTAAATTAATAAATATCTTTCATGGATTATTATAACAAATGTTAGCGAATAACTTATTTTAGATTTTAGATTAATAAATTGTTTTATATTACTAAGTTCTATAAATTAAATTAAATAGTAAATATCAAACTCTAATAACTTATTTCAGACCTAGATTATAAAATATTTTTATATTTACTAAGTGTTGTTAAATTTATAAAATTAAATAATAATATTCATAACTCGAATGGCTTATTTAAATGTATAATCTCGATAAATATTAATTAAAATTTGTAAGCCTCTATATAACCCATTAAACTGGGTTATGACTTGGAACACTATTATCTGACTGGATCAGGTTCTAGGCACAGCATCTGATCATATACAAACATTAAATGGCCCACCGATTGCAAATGACTTAGGCCGTTCCCAAATGACCCTGGTCATTTTCAAATGACCTGAGTCATTTGAGTGTCATTTGGTCACGAGTCATTCTCAAATGACCCAGAATTTAAATAATCATAATGACCAGTCATTCTGAAGTTATTTTAGGTTATTTGCAAAATAGACAAATAACCAGGTCATTTACTATTTCTGTTTTAACAAGCTCTTTCAGATAAGCATTTAGTGTTTGGATTAGGATAGTTGAGATATGGTTTATGATTCGTGAGATATTTGATCAACTTTCATTAACAAAAGGCGATATTGATTAATATCACTATCTTATGCATATTGGATTGGTTTCAGACTTTTGGACCAGACTCAAACTTTCAGACTGGACTCAAACCAGACTCGAACTAAGCCAAAAATTTGATATTCAGACTCAAACCAGACTGAGTTGTAAAATAGGTTGGGTCTGAGTCCGGTTCGAAATTTGAACCAGACTCGGACTTGCCTAAAGTCCGATCTCAGTTCAGATCTGTCGGAGCCCTAACAGGAACCTTTAAATCAACTAGTCCTATATATGCAGGCAAATTTTTAATCCCGTTAAAATTGCAAAAAATTTTGTAAATAAAAAAAAACCAAAATATATAGTATAACTAGTGAGAACCTTGTGGACTTTTTAACTTAGTAGTGGGTCAGAAGTTGGGTCAAAGCCAATAGAATTGCAGAAAATTTTGTAAATAAAAAAAAAAACAGTATAATTTTAAAATTTTTAAAAAAATTTTTTTTAAAATTTTTTTTAAAAATTATTTTAAAAATTTTTTTTAAAAATTTTGGGCAGAATTATAATATCTTGGCCAGAATTATGATAATTCTGGCCAAAATTATAGTAGCAAAATTTTATGATTAATAAATAACTTTAAACCTTTATAAAAGTATTAAAACTTAATAAATTATAAACCAAATTCTATATCTTTATTTTTAAAGTCTTTTTTACATTTTTATAAAATATTATAAAATGCACTTATAGTGTTTTACTACTATAGGTAAATTAGATTTGCAAATCTGTATAACAAAAACAAAACAATAAACTTTTATAAAACAAAAAATAAATTTTTAATTACTTTAGGGTTAGGTTGAGGCCTGGGATTTTATCTGGGTATTAGTATATCAAAATATAGCAAAAAGTTTTTTTATTAGAGCCCCAAAGATGGTTTTATATGCAAAATTTTGAGATATAAACATTTTTTTAAAAAAATTAAAAAAATAAAATTTTATGTTACTTCTAATTTTAAATTTTATTAGCTATTCTAATTGTTTTGTACGGTGCTGGTTACTTCACCGACAATCATTTCACTGAAAGTTCATAAACGATATCATATAGGGTTAGAGTTAGCATTTTATTAGTGCAGGTATGTATTTTTAGTAAATTGTCACTTGGTGTGATGTCGGCTAAGTGAGCTGTCAGTGAAATGATTGTTGGTGAAATGACACATATTCATTTTGTATAATATGAGGACCCGGACATCTAGTACAGAGATCATATGTTATACATTTTAGCAAAAGCCCCAAAATTTGAGAAGCAAAAACAATTTTTAGCAATTATCTTGATATGGTGTAAAACACTATAGCTGCATTTTAGTAAAACACTTTATAAAAAAATTGTTCTAGCTATACTAGTTATTTTTTATAACATTTTAAAAATTATCAATTTCACTTGTTGATTTATGGATTTTTGTACTATAGTACAATTAAAAGCTGTTTTAATAAACATAGTCAATACTACAATATCATTAATTTAACAAACATAAGAATTAACTAATGGAGCACTATTTATTACCTAATGTTTTAGGGAAAGAGTCAGAAAATTATTAGATCCTAATAGCAGATAACTTTTGATTGGCTAAACTTTTATTAAAATTTTGAAAAATTTTTAAAATTTAATATTAAATAATTCTTGAACCAGTAATCCTTTTTGGATTATTTTACTACCAAAATGTTCATCTTAGTGGGACAATTCCAACGAGCCCAAAATTATCAAAATCAAATCACAGGATCCTGAGATCTGTATAGATTTGTATTGTCTAGTCATAATATATTTGTATATACTGTATTTGTGCATAATAATGCGCAAGGGTAAAATTATGAATTTTGGTCTAAATTAAGCTTAATTTGGACCATGGCTCAGAATAATATGCAGTCCGCTATTACATGCAAATATAGTATTAAAAATTAGGGGCATCTATAAATAACGTTATGTAACCTCTTATAGTAGCGCTTGACCCCTTTACTATATAAAAAAATTTTTCAAAATCTATATATTTATATTTAAAATTTGAATATCTTATGACACTGTAATCCAATTTAAATGATTTAGGTACTATTTGATTCGTTTTAGTAAGACAAATCCAATGATACCAAATCATATTATTTGGATTACTGAATAGAAAGATATTCACAAAAAACTATTAGTTATATAGTAATTTTATAAAAAAAGATATAATAAATAGTATTTGACTAATAACTTTTAATTTAGTAATTCAAGTAAAATGAAATTGGTACTATTCAACAGTATTGGCACATGACCAGGTCATAACAGGTTATATCAAAATTTTATTAGTAAGATTATATGACCGTAGTTATATGATTTCAGTAACTAAACTTGGTAATATAATCTGTTATAATTTTGTCATATGACCTTAGTAATTGAACTAAGTAATATAACCTGTCATAACCTGGTTCTATAACTTTATTGTGATATGACCTGTTATGACCAGTCATAACAGATTATATCACAATAAAGTCATGTAACCAGATCAAAACAAGTCATATTACTAAGTTCAATTACTGAGGTCATATAACAAAGTCGTAACAGATTATATTACCAAGTTTAGTTAATGAAATCATATAACTATAGTCATATAATCTTACTCATTAACTTTGATATGACCTGTTATAACCTGGTCATGTGCCAACACTGCTATTCAACACTTCTCACTAAGACAAATCAAATGGTATCAAAATCGGACTACTGGTTCAGTTTTTAGACAATTTTTTCTAAAAAAATTATGTTATGTTTTTTTGACCCTCTCTATTTATCAGGAAAAATATTATCTTTTGTCTAATCCCCTTGTATAATGTTATTTATAGATGCCCCTTTATTATTAAAAATTTTATAAACTTTAATATTGAATAACTTCTGAACTAGTGATCTGTTTTAGAGAGTTTACTACCAAAATGCTTGTCTCAATGAGACCATTCTAATTAATCTAAAATCGTTAAATTCTGATTACAGAATCCAGAGATCATTATAGATTTGTTATTTTAATATAATTATATTAAATTAATTAAAAATAACACATATTTATAACAATCTCTGGAACCTGTAATTAGTTTTGGTGATTTTGGGCTTATTAGAATCATCTCATTAAGATAAGCATTTTGGTAGTAAAATTATCTAAAATGGATTACTGGTTCAGAAGTTATTCAATATTAAAGTTTATAAAATTTTTAATAATAATTTTTAATATAATATATACAAAAATAATATAACTAGAACAATACAAATCTATAAAGATCTCGGGATTCTGTTATTAGATTTTGATGATTTTAGACTCGTTGAAATTGTCTCATTGTGATAACATTTTGGTAGTAAAATTATTCAAAATGGACTACTGGTTCAAAAATTACTTAATAATAAAATTTTAAAATTTTTTAAAATTTTAATAATTTTAGCCAATCAAATTGCAGTATTTATGATCAGGTAGGAGGAAGGGCAGCCTCTTAATAGCAAAATATCAGCTGATAAATGGTTCTCTTCTAACAAAATCTTTTTTTTTACTAACAATATAAACAAAGCTTTATATAATTTTTAATCAATTAAAATACCAATATTCTATCATTTAACTTTTAAATTTTTAGACTATTGGTTTGGTAGAACTAAACTTTATATATCTATCTATGAAATTATTACTCATGAGATTGAATCTGTCTTAAAAAACTACAATATGCAAAAAGTATAAAAAAACAGATTATAGTATTTATCTAATTTGTATATATATCTCTTTTTTACTATTATCCAAATAATAAATTTCTAAAAAATATATATATTTCACAAAAAACAAAGCAGGCCTTGCCTTAACAATTCTAAGTTTAACAATATACCAATATTAAATCTTTTGACTAAAAACTTTACATAATATTCAAATATTGTATTATATTTTTAGCCTTATTAAAATCATTAACTACTTACTATTCTACAAACTATAGCAGCTTCAATTCTTTGCAATTATAAAAAATTTATTTTTGAAACTCTATCAATATTTACAAAAAAATACTATACAACTATTGCAAAGATTATTTTTTTATATTATAATTTTGGGTTTATTTTATATAGTATAATACTAACAATTCAAAAAAAAATTTTAATTTCCTATTGTACTAATTATTCCAATTTTGGCAGTTAATTTTTTCTCCAGTATTCCTGATAATAATCTTATTTTTTGAAATTACCCATAGGTCTGATAAAAAAAATCAAAATTTTCTAATTCCATGTTATACAAACCAAAGAATTGATTTTGTATGATCTTAGATATGAATATAAAATATGAATTAATTTAAACTATGCATATTTAATTTTTTTTAAAAAAAAATTATAACCTGCTAATTAGAATTTTGAAATGCCAGATTATACAAAACAAAAAATTAGCTTTATATGGTCTAATTGTTAAAGTAAATATAATTTAAATAATTACATTAATCAGAAATACAATTATTAACTGATTAGGGTGCTAATATTTTTAGATAATATTTTAGGTAGTGGGGTCAAACCAAACCTCATATAAAAATTTTAGCCAATTAAATTTGACAAAAATATTACCTAGGGTGAGGAGTGGGTGGGATAAGTCTCTATAGTAAATAGATATTAGGTAATAAATATTAGCACCCTTATGGATAATCATACATTTTTGAATTATAAATGTTAAAGCAGTGTTGTACAATTTAGCTGTCCAAGGCCTTTTTGGCCTTGTTCATGTCCAAAATGTCCAAGCATCCAAGATTGTCCAAAGCTTATACAGGCTTTAATAATTAAAAAAATTTGTCTAAAAAATATATAATTATATATTTTTTGATATGCTAAACACATTTTAGTTAAAATTAAAATAGGTTATCTTAATAAAATTTTAAGTAATTTTACTTTATATAATTGTCCAAGATTGTCCAAAATTGTTCAAACTACTTACTGTCCAAAGCTGTCCCATGACAATACTTGTTAAAGTGAACAGAATTAAACTTCATATCATCCTGGTAATTTATATTCTTTTGAAACTAAATTGTTAAAGTGAACTAAATTAAACTTTATACACATCTTTCTTGTACAATAATTGTAGCAAAAGTGCCTAATTACCAAATATGAGACTTTTGCATTGTCTAAATGGTTATAGAACCCATTTGTACCTACAAATAAAATAATATATTACTCTAGAAAAAAGAACAACCTTCAATTCCAACAATTACATATTGTTAACTAGAAAATTGTTACAAAACTTACTTATTGTTCTAAAGAATGAAATAGGTAAAGTTGAAATAGTTTGTATTAGAATAAAATATTGTGATTTAAATTGTGAACTGTTGTAAAATTTCTGTTACAAAACTTGCATGCTATTCTAGTAACAATAAAAGGCAAGCTACTTGTACAGGATTATCAAGATTCTCTATAGGCTAAAATAATTCTGTTACAATCTTACTTGAAATACAATACATAATTAAGGTTGTTAATTTTGCATTTAAATTGTAAAATACAGTTTCTTACTATTTAGTGTCCATAGTATGTAGTTTAAATTAAATCAATTTGCATTAAGTATATCATTAGCTATTGTAGAAAATTTTATTACAAACCTTTACTCATTATTTTAGTGATATGCAGCATGTTATTATAGCAATAGTGAAAAGGTAAATTAGTTTGTATAAAAATTATCATAGTTTCTATCATAAATTTCTATAAAAAATTCTGTTACAAACTTATCTGACAAATAATATATTTTAATGTTGAGTTTGTCTAAAATTATTGTAATTTCTCTTAAGAAAATACTTATCTAACACTTGCATTGAAATTATTATAGTTTTATCATGAGTTACTTTATAAACCTTAACATTCTGGTAATACACAGTATATGACTCATTAATACATGTTATTAACATTATTCATATCTCAGTTAATTTCAAAAACACAATGTGTGCATAATGAATGGAAGTCTATTTGTTAAATTTCAGATAAAATTATGTGTAATGATCAAAAGTTAAATTTTTTAAAAAAATATTTTATAAATAGTAATAGATCAATTATGAATTATGACAAATCTATTGTAGCATTTACATAAAATGATCATAATTCAGATTTAAATAGTATCATCATAACTGATCACTTTATTTTAAAATTTCTCATGGTCAGACTAAGGAGTTTTTGGATATATCAAATTATAAACAACAAAGTTTTTTTTTATATGAATAATATAATAACAATGATTTAATGATATGATCTTCACTGTGTAATTTTTTATACTAGTGCAAATATACTTAACATTGAGCAATAAGAGTTTATATAATAATCTAATACTTAAGGTTGCTTTTTTTTATACATTTTTTTCATTTAAATAAGTTAGTAAGATTAGCTAATTGTAACAATTTGAGCAAATGGAGTGCTCTATATTAAAAGAGCCCATTTTTACAATTTTTTGAAAAATAAGTTTTTATTAAATTTATGTAAATTTTGACATGATTGATATTTTTCAATTATTAATAATAAAAGTCCAATTTGTATAATAAAAATCAAGATAATGTAAAAAGAAAAATTACATAAGACTGCATAGAGTCAACACGTCACGAAATTATCTTATAGTCACCTGCCATATTTAACCAATCAAAATCATGAAATTTAATTAATCCTGGATCAGTCTGAAAATCAAAACAAATGGTTAAACTCAATTATCTCAAAATGAAATAAATGTAAAAATAGCCTTTTTAATACAGAGTATTCCAAATAGGAGCAGATTTAGAAATTTGAAGTTAAGTATACTATTTTACTGTATTTTAAAGATCAAAAAAATTTATACAGTAATTAAAATTATATACTGTATATTTCTAAAAATAAGCTACCTTTTTTGGGCCAAAAATTATACAAAAAACGTGGAGTAGCTTATTTTTCATATTGTTGAATTTTTTGAAAAATTAAAAAATGTACTAATAAAAAGTTGTCCAAATAATGTAAAATTTTTAATATAAGTGTGTTTTGATGCACTGAATAACTTTATTTAATTGAACTTTTGAAGATTACTTAGTAAAAAAAAGATTTATATGTAACAATTGCTAACGTATTTTTTGAGATTTTTAAAAAAAATTAGGGGTAGCTTATTTTCAGAGTAGCTTATTTCAGGAATATACAGTAGTGAATATATGTTCTCACTATTTTGAACTATGCTATTAATTATAACGTCAGTTTTGCATAATATATAATTAATAGTTAGTTGCATCAGATTTGCATCATAATCATAATATTAGTTTTGTATTGTTATAAGCGATATAGCCTTCTTAATATATTATTAGCAATATATCACACAGCAAAAAAAATTTTGTAGGGTTAGAGAAGAAATGAAGTAGTGTAGAAGTAGAATGTTTTCTCACTATAGCAGTTCAATATATTTTACTCAAAGAACAGAAGCGTATTTAGTTGGGAAAGATATATTTTATTTAAGTATATTACAAAACTTTGCTACAAGACTATCTATAGGTTTTTGTGTCTAAAGAATTTCTATAACTAAAAAATTGCAGAAAACAAATCCTAAAGTTAAGGAAGGATAAAAGCTAGAGTTTATATATCTTTTTACAGCTATTAGTTAAAATGGTAAGAATGGCAGAAATAGTAGAAATAGTAAAAATGGTAGAAATGGTTAACCATGTTACTCGTACTTCTAACTAAGCCATGTATAATACAAAATAATATAATAAAATAAAATAATTCTAGTATTATAGAATTTTTATAGTAATACAAATCTATTCGAATTACAGAATCCTGTGATTAGATTTTAATAATTTTGGGCTTGCTAGAATTCTCTTGTTGAAAGGATCATTTTGGTAGTTGAATCATCAAATTTGGTCCAGTAAATCAAAAGTTATTAATTATTAAATATTATTAATAAATCTATAATTTGGGTCAAAAATAATTTTGCAATTTTGGCCAGAATTACACCTGATACTTTAGCTGACCTACCCATTTACCCAAAAATTAGCTAATTTCTAGAAGCTCTCTAAGCTATAGAAGAAAGTAATTTTACTGTTTGTTAAAATACTCAGGTGTTTTATGATAAGTTGGGCATTGTTAGATAGATTGGGAGTAAATTTAAAAGCTAATTTTTAAAAAATGCTCCTTTTAACCTACTTTGGCTTATAATTAAATATATAAATTTTATAATGTTCTACATACTTAATTATAAATGCTAAGCTAGTTAAAAAGGCTAATTTTGTAAAAATTCACTCTATAATAAATTTTGTGTAAAATTTTTTTGATAATTCTCAATCATGATTGGTTGATTTACCCAATTACACTGATTTGCTGATATGATCAACTATATTCTCTAAAATATTTCAAAAATGCTTTCTATTTAAAAACAATTTAAACAAATATATAATATATTATATTAAAAAATTTACTATCTACAATTACTCCAATATTTAAGTTAAGAAAATATGGGGGTGAGTCAGTAGAAAAGAGACAAAATTTTTCTAAATAAAAGTTTTCATGACTTTAAGCTTAAATATTTTAACAAGTATCTTAATAAATTTAATAAATTTTTTTTTATTTTAATTCTATATAATTTCAAGATTAAAATAAAATTTTTTTTGCAAACTTGATTAAATAGTTGTTAAGATATTTTAATTTAAAAATTAAAAAAATTTTACTAAAAATGATTTGTCCCTTTTCTACTGACTCACCCCACATATTATAACATACAAAAGAAACTAAAAGAGAGAATTTTCTTTTGACAAGCTACTTTATAACAAACTATAAATGTACTAAATCTTTTTAATTTAATATTATTATAATAAGTTTATTTTATTAGTTTCTTTGTTAGTTAATTGAAAACTTTCAAGAAATAAAGCTTTTTATAAGTAAGTTTTAGTAAATATATTAATATAAAAAAATAAATAAGTAGTAAAATAAAACAGAAAAATAATAATATGACTAATCTATTTAAAAATACAAAATTACTTTATATCACCGCTAGCGATCATCACTAGTTACACAGATTAATATATAAATATAAGTATTTTTTTTGTTGTTTGTTTATGTCGTGCGTCAGATCGATTCTTGCGTCAGATTAAACCCAGCCTAAATTAGATTAGGTTAGGATAAAATTACGGTAAAGTTAGAGGTTAGTTTAGGCCAGTTGTTGCCGATCATTTAGTGCTGGTCAACTGATAGTCATCTGACGTGCATCAGATTCAATCTGACACAAGTTTTAATCTGACGCACAATATTTACATAATACTGATTTTTTAGTAATGTTGGTTCCATCTATTTTTTTCAGGTAATGATCATTCTTACTAGGCTTCGCTGAGCCATTTTTTCTTTAGTGATTTAGTGTTTTCGCTTGTGTGCATTACTGGTAGTTGTGTCATTCGTACTGGTCTTTGTCATTAGTACTGATGTTAGTAGTATTGTTTTTCTTTCGTGCTTTCAGTATTTTCGCTTATTTACATACTGACATTTTCTTACAAGTAATAGTTGTTATATCATTCATACTGAGCTTTCTCGTAGTGCCGTCGTTAGTAAAGTCTTTTTTTTTTTGTGCTTTGTGTTTTTTATTTGTGTATATTAATATTTTGCAGACCCAATCTGAGATCTGGATCTGATCCAGATCCGTACTCGTCCAGATCCCAAAAATCAAGATTCAGATTCAGTTGTCGAATTCAGATCCATATAAATATCTGAAAAGATCTGATCTGTCATATATAAAGATCTGGTCAGGATTCAGAGCCGTGTATATCTGTATATTTAAACACTAGTCCGAATCTATACTTGGACCTGATTTGAAATTTCAAATCAGATTCAGATCTTTAAAAATATCCATCCAATCTGATCTATGTGGAACACTAGTGTATATACTAAAGTACTAACATTTTTTCTTGCAGATATTGGCTGTTGTGTCATTTGTACTAGGTGCCAGTGTTAGTAGAGTCATTTTTTCTTTGATGCATTAAGGGTAGAGTACAATGATCTATATTTTAATAGTGATTACGTTACTAATTTTTTTTACAATAAACATTCAATTAAAATCAGGTGATAATCATATATTATTGTATGTTATTTATATTGTACTACCTAAGCAAATCTCAATTGTCCTAAGCAAATTGACGATATATGCAAGTAGAATTTTTTAACATAATATGTGGCTTTAAAGTTTTACTACTATAAATAGAAGGGTTTGATCTATATAGCACAAAATTTTGGCTAAAATTGGTTGCGTTCTCAAAAATTCTTATTAGTGGCATATTTTTGCCCCTATATAAAATTTTTTTGTATAACAACTATATATAAAAACGATCAATGTTGTACTCTACCCTTAAGTGTTTTCGTTTGTGTACATACTAACTAACATTTTTCTTACAGTAATGGTCGTTTGTACTAGGCTTCGTTAGCATTAATAGAACCATTTTTTCTTTGATGCCTTTAGTACATTACCAACATTTTTTTACAAATAATGAGAGTTATGTCATTTGTACTGGGCTTCATCATTGGTGCCGGTGTTATTCATATTGTTTTTTCTTTTGTGTTTTCAGTGTTTTGCTTATATACATTCTGATATTTTTTTCTTACAGGTGATGGTTGTTGCGTTGTTCGTACTGGGCTTCCTCGTGGTGCTGTCACTAGTAGAGTCTTTTTTTTTTGTGCTTCATAGTACTAACTGATATTTTTCTGCAGATAATAGTTGTTGTGTTGTTTGTGCTGGGTTTGCTATTAGTACCAGTATTAGTTTAGTCATTTTTTCTTGATGCATTAAGAGTTTTGCTTGTGTATATACTAACTGACATTTTTTTTACAGGTAATGGTCATTTGTATTTGGCTTCATCGATGGTGCCAGCATTAATAGAGCCATTTTATTTTTGGTTCTAATAGTATTTTCACCATATATATTACTGATATCTTTTTTTACAATTGATGGTAGTTGTGTCATTTGTAATTGGTGCTTGTATTAGTAGTATTGTTTTTTTTCATTAGAGTTAGGAATAGTGATAAGGTAGATGTTAGGGTTAGAGTTTGGTAGAATAGGCGATACAATAAGGTAGACGGTAAGGTTAGTTAGGGTTTGATAGAATAGGTGATAAGGTAGACGTTAGAGTTAGGATTATGGTTAGTATTTGTGGTTAGTAGTTAGGATTAGAGTTACATATAAAATGCTTATGAGCATGAAGTGAAGTTTATACAGTAAATCAAAAACATTATTTGTACAAATGTGCTCTTATGGAGGTTGAATTATTGTATTAATTGTATCTTGTGTATTATTATTACGTGCATATATGAAATTGTAAAAAAATGATTAAATTTTATTGGTTCGAATTGATCACATGATGCTAGCAATGATCGCTACAGGTGATAAATAGAAAATCTCTTAAAAATAATAGTATTCATGTGCTTTATCAATTATTATCAGTCTTATTATTTTTATAGACTTCACTTTTTATTAATTTATTATTCAAAAATTGTTTATTAAAACAGATTATAATCATATATTAAAAAAACTACTTTTGATACTAGACTATTTACTTAAATATTTGGAACTATTAACTAGATGTAATAGAAATACTCTATTTAATTTTTTTAGTAAAAATAATACTACAAGTCATTTTATTATAGTGAACTCTCATTGTAGTATAGTAAAGATAGATATAGTGTATTTACTAATAACTTTTTGATATAATACAATTTTTAAAAATATTTACTATGGAATGTACTATTTCATTATAAGAGTGCATCCATAAATAATGTTATATACCTCCACATAGTAGCTCTTGACTCTCCTAGACTATACAAAAAAAAATTTAAAATCTATATATTTATATATATAATTTTACAAAAACTTGAATATCTTGTGACATAATAATCTGATTTAGATGATTTAGGTACTATTCGATTCGTCTTAGTAAGACAAATCCAATGTTACCAAAGATATTTACAAAAACTATTAGTTATAGTAATTTTATAAGAAAAGATATGACCAATAGTATTTTGCTAATAACATCTGATTCAGTAATCCAAATAAAATGAAATTGGACTATTCGACTCCTCTCACTAAAATGAATTGAATAGTACCAAAATAATTCAATTTGGACTACTAGATCAGTTTTTAGACAAATTTTTCTAAAAAAATTACATTATATTTTTTTGACCCTCTACTTATCGGGAAAAACATTATATTTTGTCTGACCCCTCTTGTATAATATTATTTATAGATACCCTCTAATGAGTTTAACTTGTATATATTAGTTACAATTTTGTATCTACTATATATGTCTGAAAATAAGCTACCTTCTTGGGCAAAAAGTTATACAAAATCAGAAATAGCTTATTTTTAGGTAAAAAAAGGTTTTTTACTGATCACAAGTAGTTGCTACATAGTAATGTCCATTTCACTATATAAATTAATTATAAGCACTTAAGTAAATATATTTATAGATCAAAATATACATTCTCTAAAACTTTTATATAAATCAGAAAACTTTTTATTATTTATCTTTTAATTTTTATTTTATATTTATCAAATATATTTTTTAACAAATTTTAATTTTTTTGCCAAATATAAAATTAAAAGCAAATAATAAAATATTCTTCAATTTTGCTAAAATTTTATAGTATGCATATTTTGATCTCATAATAAGTTTACTTAAGTGATAATAATTGATTTGCATAGAAGAATTGGACTTTATTATATAGCGATTATTATCAATCATGGGCAGCTTTATTTTAGATCAAAAACATTTTTATATTTTTTGACCAAAAGAGGGGTAGCTTATTTTAAGTTGTAGCCTATTTTTTACAGTAACCAATATCCAATTAAATAAAGCAAAACATATATATGCCAATATTTCTAATCTCTTAATAGTGCTAATTTCTTCTTATCTTCTACTCCTAACTTATACTTAAATAGAAGTTTACTAAATACAAAGATCAAATTTCAAAGAAAATAATCAAACGTTACCTCAAGTATAGATGAATTATAGAATATATATCAATTTTTTTATACCCAATTATCTATTCCAGCTATTATTCAAACCTGCAATATATAGTATATGCCATTAATGTTCTAGAAAACTCTAAATACTAGCTATCTATTTTATAACACTAATCCAGTATAGCTAATGCATAAAAAAGCTATTTTTTACTAGTATCATATTATTACTAGTAGCAGTTTTCTTCAGTACTAATTTTATCTATCAACTGACAACAAACAAGCAGTAATGAATATTAAAAATACAATACAAATCCCATGAGTGGCAATCAACTAATCAACAATCACTTCATCGACATAATATTTCACTGACAATTATTCACCAACACGTTCATTTTACTGACAGTTTATTTCACCGAAGCTCATTTCATAGACATAGTAATTCTGGTCATTGTCATTAGGGTCAGGGTAGAATTAGATAGAATTAGGGCTAAAGTTAGAGTGCTTTTTGAAAAAAACTCATCGGTGAAATGAACTTGTCAGTGAGCATTTGTCGGTAAAATGTTATGTCAGTGAAGTGATTGTCAGTGAAATAATACGAACCAGATCCCATACTGTAAATTTGATCAATTTCAGAAAACTCTTTTTTAACTATGCTATGGCATAATAAAAATTACAATGCAAGAAAACAATTAAACTTACAATTAGCCTAAGCTTAACACCTTTAACAAAAAAACCACCCTCAAACTATACTCCTTGAACCTGTACTTGAAAACATTATGCATAACAGATTTATCCCAAACTACAATACATAATTTTTACATAATCACCAAAAAATCTTAAAAACATCTTCAAAACACAAATGTGGTTATGAATCAGCATACTTTACCAGAATATATAACTGGTATCTCAACTTAAAAAGCATTAACTAGAATCTTACCTTTAAAACCATAAATTATTACAATAAACTCTTGTCTAAACAACACACCCTACCCAATCCAATATCAAATTAAATTAATCCTGGATAAACTCTCCACTCAACTCAACATTTATACCAGACATTCTGAAAATACGCAAACCCAATATGTAACCATAACTATCAACTTAAAAACATACTACACTCACTTAATTGCAGCAGCAACTTTTATCAATCTGAGAAATAATAACACAAAACACTAAATTGAACAATCCATAAGTACAAATTAGAAGCCATAAATATTAAAAATTTTATTAATACTTTTTACATATACATATTAAAGGCCAGGAAACAATACCCATAGATATTATCACCAACACGACCACATTACTTCCTAATCTAAACACCCAAGCAACTCATAAAAGCATCCTAAAGCATACTTTAACTACTGCCTAATAAAAAAAATACAAAAAAAAAATTGGAAGCTGAGATGCATTACACATTCTCCTTTATCAACCAACTCTAATACTTTGGAAATCCCAAATAAACATACAACAAACACCCATATATTACAAACATTACAAGTACACTCGATAGCTACACCAATTCATCACATCATAACCATTCCCTCACAATTCCATACATAGACTATCAGGTTGTGCACTTTCTTAGCAAAAGTTTAGGTCAAAAGTAAATAGAGACAAAATCTTAGCTTTAGTCTCAAACTCTCCAAAACTTAGAATAGCGATAAATATTGTAATTATATTAATTGCAATAAATTTATATAAATCTAATAAAAGAATTAAGACACGACCTCGCTTTAAAAAAAAAAAATAAAAAAATAAAAAAAAAAAAAAAAAAAAAAAAAAAAAAAAAAAAAAAAAAAAAAAAAAACAAAAAAAAAAAAAAAAAAAATAAATAAAAAAAGCAAATAAAAGTAATAAGGTAACGAAATGAAAACGAAGAAAAAAATATGTAATAGAACCTTTTCTGCTAAAGATGTTATGGTTGGTTCAGTTAGGTTCCAGGTTAATAAAACCAGTTTAGCTTTTTGATTGCGAATTGGATTAAAGACTATGCAAAGTCTATTTAACTTTAATGTCGTATAGTGAAGGATGGGCACTAAACATTTAAGCCGTTGCTATTAATATCCCATTCTTGCTATTCGTATCGTACCCTCTTTATATAAACGTATTATATGATTATTTTGTTTTAGATGAATTTAATATCTTTTTAATTATAAATGATTTAATATATAATTTTATTTAATTAAATATTATAAAATTATTATGTAATAATAAGTTAAAATAAAGTTTTTACAAGGAGTGGATACGAATAGCAAAAATGGGTACGAATAGCAACTTCCGATATTTATTATCGCGATGTTTAATTCTAACCAATGTTAATTAACTTCAATAAAGTATTAAGAAATGTAAAGTACAAGAAATGCTATAAATTTAAAGCCTATTTTTAGATTGTTTAACGAGAGAATTCGCACGTTAAAACATGACAACACATGAAAGTTGACATGACAATTTAAGGAATGTAAATGTCTAATTGAGAAAAGATCTTTATCTATCCGGTGGTTTGCTATAATAGTATTTACTAAATAGCTATACTTTATTTGATAGTTTCAATTATTACTAATTACTCTTAGTAAACGACACTGTCATTTATGCACACGGTTAATCACTTTTTATTTGGCTATAGAATTTAATATGTTGGCTTATAAGCTTCTTTGAACTTAAAAGTTACAGTATTAAAATATTATACTATATTGAAAGGTAATATTTGTACAATGCCAATACAAAGCTTTAAGCCAGCCAATAGTAAAAAATAATATAAGTATATTGGTTCGCCATTTTTGCACCATACTCAGATTGGCATGCCATATGGTGGTGCAATTTAATACCATCTCTCTTTAAAAACTCCGGGGGTATTTTCCAATTTTGATTGCTGAGATGTTTTGTGTAAAATGGTTAAGATAAAAAAGGAAAAATGAATAAGTATAAATAACGGTAAATTGGTTCAACCGAGCAAATGAACACGTGCCGCGAAGCGGCACGTGTCAGCCAATCATTTGCCCAGTTGAGCCAAATTAAAAAATTTGCCGAATAATGGTGCTATCCGACAATTTATGATCATGATTAGTAGGGAATTGTCGACTGGGTTTTAATTCGAGTAAATGTGGTTAATTCGTAACACATGAAAAAACCAGAAAGAAATATTCATGATCATAAGAGTTTGTCGGATAAGATTATTTTAGTCGAATTTGTGGTTGGATGAAGATGGGAATTGATATCATTTGTGTTTCTAGCAAAATTTGCCAACAACCCGTATGGGCCACTTAAAATTTTTGCACGTATGTACCTGATTACTTATAAATTTTTGTACAATATATCTGATTATGTAACTGATTACTTATAAATTGTTATACGCTTATATAATTTGATTACTTTATTATCATTAAATTACCTAATTTTTAATAATCACAATGTTTCAACTGGATAATTTCGCCTATATTCTATATCCAGCCAATGCTAACTATAATGAAGTTAAATCGGGCCAACTTTGTTGACGAAACTGTTGTGGTGAAAACAGTTGTCGGCGAAATTGGCTTATGCCATTAGAAAAATCCTTTTATTTTATGAAATGCGCAATTTGTTGTCAATTTTGAGATCTCATCATTTATCCTTTGCTTGATAACTGTTATGCTATTACGTTATATTTATTTTGCTGCATGTAACTTATCATTGGTTACGGACTAACTTCCCGAAATCCACATAATTGGTTTCATGTCATTTCATCGACAATTAATTCTCCGACATCTTGTTTCACCGACAAGTTTATTTCAAAAATTGCACTAACCTTAAACACCTTAACTTTAACAATAACCGGAATTACTTTTTCAATGAACTGATAGTCGGTTAAGTGATTGTCGGTGAGATGAATAGAACCTGAAAATTGTCTTGTCGGGAAAAGGGGTATCAGAGTTATGGAGTTGGAGAAATAGCATTTCGCAAAGGTGGACTTCAGGAAAGTGAAAAACGACGCTTATCATTATGTCGGTTTAAATTTATAATTTTGCTTTGTGTAGAGATGAAACAGTCCTGAAAAGACAGAATAAAGAAGGGTCTCTGATCTGATAGCAGGACAGATCTGCCGGTTACATGTATCTTCGGATATTAATATTACCGAAATTTCCTTATTTGGGGTCGGCTAAAGCGAAGCGAATTTGTTTATTTCAATAATATTAGGGTTAAGGTCATTTTGAGGGGTGTCTATAGGTAAAATTGCCTTTCCGACATTTTTTTTGTTAAGGCCGTTTGAAGTTAATTTTTTAGTTAACATTACCCCCCCAGCTGAAGTCTCCCCCACCACCCCCAAAAAACGAACAGCCAATCAAAACGCTGGATGACTCTCACTAGTCACCTGATTTATATAACCAATTAAATTGGCCCATCTTTGTTCATTTTTATATGTTCGTTTCATATATTCGCTTCATTTTATCCCCCTCCCGAGAGTCCTGGAAAAGTGATGTTAACCAAAGAATCAACTTCAAACGGCCTAATTTGCTTGACACGTTTCTTTAATTTATTAAATTCGAAATTGGCATTTCATTTTGTTATATATTTGAAATAAACTATTCAAATTTGGTACAGTATATTTCAAATAAAACATATTCCTATTAGCATTTGTAGCCAAATTCGTAAATGTAAGACCGTTTGAAGTTAATTTTTCAGTTAACATCACCCCCCCCCCCCTCTCAGCTGAAGTTCCCCCACTTCCCTCGAAAACGAACAGCCAATCAAAACGCTGGATGACTCTCGCCAGTTACCTGATTTATATCAACTAATGAAATTAGCCCATATTTGTTCATTTTTATATGCTCGTTTCATATGTTCGTTTCATTTTACCCCTCTCCCCCTCCCGAGAGTCCTGGAAAAGTGATGTTAACCGAAGAATCAACTTCAAACTGCCTAATGCACCAAGATAGGTTTAGATTACCTTTTCTTGTATCGCATTTTTCTCTTTTTTTCATCGGCCGTTACCGAGTGTCAATTAAACAAAAAGACGCACAGATCTGTTATATTATCCGTTGCACAAATGTATTGCGGAGAAAATCACCCGGTCAAAAAACACACATCATTAGCGTTAGAAGTTTTTATTATAATAAATATGCAGGTACTAGGTTAAATCGATTAATAATAATTACGTTAAAAACATCCTTATTGCCTTGTTTGTATATGTAGTGCTTGGATTCATGTTAACTCGTGATGTATGTAACCTATGATTATGTTGTACGTAAAACAGATGAGTGAAAAAATCAAGCGTTTTGATTATGCATCGCCCAAATGAACAAAATTCTTGGTAACAAATAATTTGGACTCAATCGCATTTGGATTCTAATTAATTAATTATCCTATTCAAACTTTTTCTTGGCAATGATAGCAGGGTTATAAAAAAAAGGATATTTGCTAAGAACCAGGCTTGACGACATTAATCCGTTGGATAATAATCCTTAAATTGCCGATCATTAAAAGTAGACTATTTAAGCCATTTAAGCTTGATGCACATAGTACATTGACGATCACAACAACAAAGTTACTCTGGTTATTAAAAATAGCCTGGTTTGTGCCCGAAAGTAGGTAGGTGACAGCATTAATTACCGAAACCATTAGCAACTTTATTAGCAACTTAGCAGGTAATTACTATACTTCCCGAACTTCTTAGCAACTATGCTTATGCTTTATTTCATTAACTGTCTACTATCCCGAATTGCTCTGATATTTCTTGGACTTAATGCTGTCAAATTCACAATACCATTTGCCACAAACGATTTTGATTTTTTGAGCTAGATCGTTAGTATTAAACTAAATGTGTTACTATCCCTGTTTTTAAAACAAATTACTAATTATATCTCACCTCTAAATCAATAACTTCTGTTTTTATAATCCATTCCTGGTATGTACAATTATAATCAGGTTGAAAATCTTATGTTCTCATGTTCTTATAAGAACATACCTTTAAATTTGAGAGCATTTGATATTCTGTAAATGCTCTCTATGAAAAAAAAATTGAGAAGATAATATAATAACAATGCTATATGGAATTAAAATTGAAAATCGAGTAAGTTCCAAAATCATCTGAAAAGAGATGAATGAACATAAAAGATGAGAAATATTGTAAACAAAAATATGAATAAATTTCCGATCTGTTCCGAACTAAGAATTTTAAAAAAATAGGAATATAAATAAATTTTACTGAAGAGACATAAATAAATTTCTGAGAACATTAAATTAAATAAATTTGTTCTCATGATAACATAAATCTCAAAACTGATTTTCAACACTGATTATGATACGTATGTACGTATTTACGTACGTCCACTTCCCAGTTCATGTGATTGGTAAAAATATATAGAGACAATAATTTTATTATACACAAAAAAAAGTAGACAATGTAATTTATCATAAATGGCTAACCAATTTAAAGAAAAGATCATGGTGTCATGCATATTAATTGTGACGAATTAAAATGAAACCAGATTAAAATGAAATATGTATAAAAAAATTGCGAAAAATGAAATTTTTGGGGCGCATTTTTTAGGGTTAGGGGTTAAGACCAAAGGTTAATCTTAGAGTAAAGTTTATATTAAGCACGCATAAGCGGGTTTTAGAGGGTTAAAATAGAACTCCACATGTCAGATTTCATTATGATCCGCGACATTAATTACCTGCCATTAGTTTATGCGCAGGCGATACAACCCAAAAAAGGAAATCTGATTCTGTAAATGAACTAAATGCGTGAGATAAAAAATTTAGGATTAGTGCTTTAACGTTAGAGGTTATAGAAGCAGATTAACAACATTTCATTCCCGACATTTTCAATTGGTGCACCAATGTCGATTGAAACACTAGTTTTTTGCGTAGTTCCGCTTTTTTCTCCTTTCGTACGTGTTCAGATTCTATGCCGGGCTGATCTGGAATAGTCAAATTTTGCACTCTCCGATTGGCTATTTCCTCTTCAAGAGTATGTATTATCCGCGCAAATAAGTGGATGCCATGCATTATTTTATAACAACAGGAAGGTTGTCGGATAGAATTTTTCTAATTTAGAATCTACTTAAGTAGATTCTAATGTATGTACATACGCACTTAATATATATTCAATTTTAGTTAATCACAATATCTTGTTAGATTATTACACATAAAATTATTGAAGTAGTAGGTTTAAGTAATTTAAAAAGGAGTAAATTCTAACTAATTATGGTGCACTATTAGGTGCACCATGCACCAAAAGTAATATATCGGATTATTGTACGGGTCTTATGTGACAACCCGTGCTTTTTTCATTTACTTATTGGCACGGGATTGTTACGTCAGACACGTACAATAAGATAGTTATTATATGGGTATGTTGGATAACCCGTTACACACACGGGTTCATTTTAAATCCCGTGCCTTCGGCACGGAATATGAACCCGTGTGTAACTGGGTTATTCCGACAATCCTGATTGCACATAACACAGCATACATAATCCTCGATCAAATAAACCCGTTATCAGGCAGTGCCTGCCTGATAAGTACTTGTTATTGGTCATGTTTTGGATGATAACAGATTATTCACTAGGATACTGTTTTTATGACATGGTCGAAGGTCACGTCATAATGCGGTATCTGCTATGAAGAAATCAGCAATTTTCAGCACTATTTGACCAATAATACGCTTATCCGACATGTCTTACGTGAACACCGAATGATTTTTGTTTAAGTTATTCGGCCTCCTTCTAATACAAACGCACAAATTTTCATTCACATCTTAAGAAGTGAATGAAAATTTGTGTATTATATTAGGAGGTGGCCAAATAACTTACACAAAAATCGTTCTGTGTTCACATAAGACATGTCGAATAACTTATTATTTACTGTTACATTTTAGATTATTCGCAACGATAGCTAATAAAGTTTTTTAGAATCTCTTGCAGTATAGGTGACCATTAATAAAATGTATTATTGATTAAATGATTTAGAATTAGTGTCACCTATACTGCAAGAGGTCCGCTTTTTATATGGCTGGGTATAAAAAAAAAAAGCAAAAATTATTTCAAACATCCCAACTCATATGATAATAGTATCATAATGGCTACTAGCAGTAATGAAGCTCAACCAGCAAAACGCCAACGTTTAGAAGATGATGATAAAGAAAGTATTTGTTGGAAATATTTTGAAGTCCCAAAGGAGTATGGAGCAATAACAAAATGTACGATTCCTGGATGTACTAAACAATACAAGTGGTGTGGTTCTACTTCTAATCTTGTCGGCCATCTTAAGACTAAACATGATATAACAAAAGATTCAATACATATTACATCAACAAATGATTCTGAACCTGAAGCTAACCTTGTTGGCCATCTTAAGACTAAACATGAGATAATAAATTCCTCAATACCTTTGACATTAACTGGTAGCTTTAAATCAGAAATTTGTTTACGATTAATTGGTATTATCGTTTCCTTTGGAGAATTTAGCATTGTTGATAATTTGCCTACGTCTAATATTATAAAAGAGCAAATTAATAAAGCGTATAATAATTCATTCCTTCAATTAAAGTCAAAAGCTCAACAAGAGAAAACTACAATAATTTCAGTTAATAAAATAATAATAGCTGATAAATCCTATGTAATAATTACATGTTGTTGGCTAACTGAAAATTTTGAATTTCATAAAATCTTATTACTTGCAAAAGAATGGTATTCTCATACAAACAAAAATGAAGATATTTATGGAGATATTATTAAAGCTTTAGAAAAGTGGAAATTGACTAATGTAAAATTTTATATTTATGATAATATTAGTTATGTTGATTTTTTTGGACGGTTATATTATCGGGACAAGCAAAAATATCGAAATCTTATACCAAATGTTTTAAAGCGGCGTAAAAATAGAGAGAAAGACTACTTTAATGATTTAGAATATTTAATACATAGTAGTTTAGAAAAATGGACTAGAGAAAACGTTAATACCCAAGGAATGTATGATACTATCAAAGTTATTAGGAATGCTGTTATAGAAATTTATAATGTAGTAAATTTTTTAAAGAATAAAGATGTGCAACAAGAAATAGAAAATATGAAAAAAAAACAAATGTTTAGTGATTCGACAATTAATGACATTCGAAATGCAGAAGAAATTAGAACTTGTAGTAAATCTAGATGCACTTATCACAACATAGCATTTCTTAAACTAATGGAGGAGCCTTTTATACAACTAGTTAGTAATAATAGAAACGCCTTTATCAGAGAACAAGTTATCAGAGAACAAGGAAAACGCTATAGGGAACTTATGTTGGATTCTTTACCATTTAGCATATTTTCTATATTTTCTATCTTACTGCACGTATTTAAACCTTTAAAACATAAAACATGCAGTTGTGATACTGTCATATCCACAGAAGAGTATATGGATTTAGTAGATGAAATTGTTTTTAATGCAGATAATATGTTAAGAAATCTTCCGTCTAATAATGATTTAGAATACAAAATCATCAAGTCGCTTCTAATATCAATTCCATCATACAATGGTTTACTCATTGAGCAACTGGCTTTATTTTTGGATCACCATTCTAAGCCAGATGAGATTTCAGGTGTAAGTTTTATTCATAATACATATTAATATTTCTAAAATAATAATTAACATGTTTATATAATGCACTAGGTAATCAAAAAATGTGCACGAAAAAATAGCCAAGCACATTATCTAAAAAATATTTGTTCGGACAATTTGTATAAATCAATAGATGCAGCAAATAATGAACTAGAATATTACATTAAACGACCACCATTACCTTTAGATTGTAATATTAATTCATATAAATGGTGGGAAGGTTCAAAACATATGCTTCCTGGGTTAGCTGCTCTTGCAAGAGAATGTTTACCTACTCTAACGACCGATAGGGATGACTCAATAAAAATTCTGGATAAACCTCTAAAACTTGACGATAAAGATATGGCAGAAAAAATAGCTTTTTTACAATATAATAATGTGATTCAATATTAATGATTAAATTTCTGATTCGAATAAAACTTGTAATGCATTTGTTTCGGAATAAGAGATTTATAAATTCCATTTTTTTTTACATGAGGATAATATATACTGTATTTTTGAACTTCAAACAAAAACTGGAATTTTTAAATTTCCACTATAAATAAAGACATCATAATAACGCGGATTATTTGATATGCAAAAATAATCAATTATTTATTTTGCCCAAAAATTAATTACAAATTTATTATTCTACAAAGTTCGCTATGTTAATTCTTCATGTTAAAATCAAAATTAAATTGGTTAAAATGTTACTTTAATTGCGAAAAGAGAATTCATATTTCCACCATAATGACTAATATTACAAGTTCGTTTACCCTAATCCTATCCCTAATTCTGGTTGTGATCTACATAACCATGGTGAAAATAGTAAATTACCGTGATAATGGCCTACATGCATAAAATCTATATGCACAGTGTGTTCAGTGCATATTTTTAAAAAGTTTCTCCACATATAAATCGTATATAACATCTGACTTTAAACGAATACATATTCAGGAACTACATCTTTCGTTCTATATACTTACCGTATAGCCGCGGAATAGCGATCATGTGCGTTATTTGAAAATCAAAACCCTAAAATAGCATATGCGATCTCGAATTAGCGTTCCGAATTAACGCACATCTCAATATCAGATATGCCCTACATAAAAGTAAAGAAACCAATGTGCTCTGAAACTAGATTCGGTACTAAGTAAGCCTACTTCCGAGCCTAACAAAAATTATTCCTCACATTGAATCATGTAGGTTTACTTAGTGCCTACCTAGTTCCGGCGCATTTTTTTTTTTAATCTTATTATAATTAAGGGGGTACGATTCAAAAAGTAACACTTATTTCGCAATAACGCACATGGGCGTACTTGAAATAACGCGCAAGTGGGCGTTATTCCGCGGCTATACGGTTTAAAATAATCACGAAAACAGAAGAATAATCATGAGAGTTAGCTATAGAATTTTTTTCAATTTAGTTTTCGTTTATATTATATAAGAATTTCTAAAACAAAAAAAGTTTTAGCACTTTTTTTTGCAGTTAAATATTTAATAAGCGAGTCTGTTTTCAAATTAATAATACTTATAAAATACAGTTGTTAGAGGAAACTTAAAGGCTTTGATATTAATGAATGTCGAAACTGGGTTCAACTTTTTTGTTGGTTAATATTCCAATAAGTGAAACTAAAAAACTGTCAAAAGGGTGCCGAAACTGTTGAAGGTATGTTTGAGTTCGCATGCAGTTTATGCTGAGATTGGCTTATGCTGATAATTTAAGTTATTTTATTATGAAATCATATGCTCCGATTTTTGAATTGGACCTTTTTGATACCCTAAATTAATTATTTTGCACTCCAAATTATTAATCAGCTGATCGTTTTTTACTCCAAATTATTTATCAGCTGACCCCAAATTATTTTAAACCAAATTTTTCAAACCAAAAATTTTATATGTATAAACCCGTCAAACCAATTTCCAGTCCTCAAAACCAATTTGCTCTTTTTTGGATGTACTTGAAGGTAATGCGAAAAAAGTTGTTTAATGTTCTAAATAATACTATAATATACTATTTTTTTTATAAATAGTTGCACACAAAATAGAATTAAAAATTTACGCTTGAATAAGTAGCCTGTATCTATTACAGTATTACTAAGCTTCATAACAGATAAGTATTCGAGTTTATAAATATTACTATATATTTCATTTTATTTGTGTTATTTTTTTAATTTGACATTTATTAATCTAAGTATTTAAATAAGTTTATATTTTAATTTAGCTTTTCGCAGTATGTCAGTTATACTTTTCCAGTAAATTTTCGCCTATTTATTTATTCTTCTCCATTTTTATAATGTAAATTTTCATATACTTTTTTTTTTAAGCATTTGGGATTTTATTTACTAGGTTTATAGATGAAATTTTATTGATGTCTACAATTACACATTACTGCATTGTATCATTTTTATTTATTAATTTAATAAAGTAAAATAAATAAATAATAATAAATAATTAAAGATAAATAAATAAACAAGATCGAAAAGTAAAAAATAAAAAAAATAAAATTCATTCTCAAAATTCCAAAAGATCAACAAAGGTCTTGCAAAGTAATACCTTTCATTCACATATTTCCTGGGAATACTGTACAGCATGGACCATAGTACTCCAAGTGCAATATATTCCACAGGCAAATCCAAGTTAGTACCCAAGTACTATACTAAGCGATTTTTCACATGAAAAAATTTTTTATATAGGATATACCTGCTAGGTATTTTATATTCCACCATACAATTTTTTTGGCGAAAATACTTTGATGTAGGGTGTGGAGAACAAAACTATCAGGTTAGTTACTAAATAAAACTAACAACACCACTATCTATCCAAAACAATGTTCTACAGGCATGCAAGACTCTAGATCCTCGAATTGGCAGGCAGAAAGAGGTGTAGAAAATTTAGTCTGGGTCTCAAAGTTTGTTTAGGACTTGCTGCAGCATGGTTAAGCAAAGCTAAGTATATCTGAGGTCTTGTATATGGTTTCTTCTTAGAGTGGTTCTAATTCTATTTTACTTATATCACTCTTCTCTTTTATTCTAGAACACAAGATATGGGCAGTTTAAATAGAATCGTTAATTTTGATAATAATTGGCAGGCTGATATTTGGGGTGAGTCAGTAGAAAAGGGACAAATTTTTTCTAAGTAAAAGTTTTTTTGAATTTAAGCTTAAATATCTTAACAAATATCTTAATAATTTTAATAAATTTTTTATATTTTAATTCTATATAATTTCAAGATTAAAATAAAAAAAATTTTAGCAGATTTGATTAAACAATTGTCAAGATATCTTAGTTTAAAAATTAAAAAAATTTTACTAAAAATGATTTGACCCTTTTCTACTACTCACACCCATTTGTTGATGCAGTGAGAATTTGATAGAGTGTAGGTGAAATTTCCAGGTCACGTGGACTCTGACTCTCTACCTTACTTCAGATGATCATTACATTACTGCTATATTAGTGATAATCATACATGTGTACCCAGATAATCTTTTTTTTTATTTTTATTTGTTTTTTGTATTTGTTCTAATTTTTTATAAGTTAATGATTCTCTTTCGCCATAGTTGGAGTCATCATTAATAGAGTTGTCATTAATGGAGTCGTTGTCAATGGAGTCATCAGTAATAGAATCGTCATCAACAGAGTCGTCATCAATGAAGTCATCATTAATGGAGTCGTCATAGGTGCTATCTAGCCATTATAGGTGAGTTGCTTTTTGCTAGTGTTTTTTTTTTGTTATTGCATCTCTACTTTCCATCTTTTCTTTCCATAATAGTTGGTTTCAGTTTCGTGCTGTCTGTTTTGGTGTCACAATTATGGTAGAAAATGCGTATTTATATTGCCTTTGGGGTAGATTTCATCATTTAATTTGCTTATGGTATCACTGGTGTTTGTTATTTATATATCTTTAACTTTTCCACTTCTTTCTGAGTCAATTTTTCATGTGCTATTATAAATAGTGCTGCACTATTTGTGTTGCGTTTGTGGTAGCTATTTCATCATAATTGGAGGCATCGTTGCTTATAATAGGTTTCTTGTAAGGTTAGAGTGAATTGGTTGTTAGGATTAGGATAAGTTAGTTGGTTAGGGTTAGAGTAAATTCGTTAGTAGATTAGAGTAAGTTAGTTGGTATATTAGAGTAAATTAATTGGTGTTAGTTGGTTAGGCTATCCTCTATATTTGTTTATTTAGTTTGCAATAAAATGATTCACTGAAATAAGAGCTTCTAAAGTATTTTTGTTCATCATGCCTAGTTTTGTAATTTTCCCAATTTTGTTCCAATAATTATTTTCTTATAAATAAAAAAAATAATTTAAATAATTAATTTAAATAAATAAAATAAAGAGAGTTATGATATTATTCATCGCTAGTGCGATGCATCGCCACTCTTTGATTGACCAATCGGGATAAAGGATCAGGTGTAACATGAAATCAAAGCAAAACAGCTATTTTTTAAAAAATCGCTTCTAACTTAAATTTTAACTATGAAACTACAATTTTTTTTAGCAAAAAAAATTCCTCCAAAATTTTGGTTTAGGGAAGTTATCTAAACACTGCCCCTACCAAACCCTAACCCTAACTCTAACCTGGCCGCTATTTGTTTTGTTTTAATTAATATAAATCAAAACAAACAAAATGATTGGTCAATCAGAGTAGCGATGCATCACACTAGTGATGAAAGATAATTGTCTAAAATAAATTAATAACGAATTAAAAAAATAATTAATTAATTAATTTAAAAAAATTAAAATTGAACAAATTTAGATGAATTTAAAATTAAATTAATAAATAAAAAAAATTAAACAATTAAAAAAACATAAGACAAATATAAAAATTAAATAAATGAATAAATAAATAAATAAATTAAATGATTAATGAAAAAAATAAAATATTAAAAAAACCCCAATTATAAAAAATTAAGTAAAAATAATAAAATATAATAATTTAAAATACTAATTAAAAAAAAAAAATTTAAATTAAAAAGAAAAAAAACGAAAAAAATTTAAAAAATTTAAAAAAATTAATTAAAAAAAGAAAAAAAATAATTAAGAATTAAAAAAAAGTAATAAAATTAATAGACTATTCTCCAGTCAACTGGTTCAAAAAATTTTTTTTATATATAAATTTTACTATAAGTGCGAATGCATAGCGTCTCTATCTAAAACTTTTTTATACTAAGTTAATTACCTTTCTGGCTTAAGAGACTTTTGTAAAGCTTATTAAAACACATCTAATAGTGATTAGAGTATCAAAATCAGCTTGGTGAATACCAAGATATCTTTAAAAAACCTTTCTTTTACTATATAAATTTCTTTATAAACAATACTATTGTTTGCAAAGAAATTTACATAGTAAAAGAAAGGTTTTTTAAAGATATCTTGGTATTCACCAAGCTGATTTTGATACTCTAACCACATTAGATGCGTTTTAATAAGCTTTACAAAAGTTTCTTAAGCCAGAAAGGTGATTAACTTAGTATAAAAAAAGTTTTAGATAGAGACGCTGTGCATTCGCACTTATAGTAAAATTTATATATAAAAAAAAATTTATGAACAAGCTGACTGGAGAATCGTCTATTAAATTAAAAAAATAAAACTGGTTTAATGGTTAAAAAAAATATATATATATAAAAAATATTAAAAAAAAATATAAAAAAAATATAAAAAAATAGGAATTTCTAGGCATCTTTGGCCAGAGATGCTTAACAATAATATCTCGGACCCAAAAGCCAATTAAAATGCAAAGTAATCACATAATAGCTATTTTCGTGTAGCATGAAGAATGATCATCACAAATCAGTCTTACAAAACAAAAACAACAACAAAAAGCGCGAAAAAGTAAAAGATGTAAAAAATATTAAAAATGGCTATCTAAACCTATTTCGGGTCACTAATTAAATGTGTCGGAAAGGCGATTTTGCTTATATAACTTGCCTTTACCCTAACCCTATATGGCCCTAACCCTAATTAAGTAATATGATCAGACATAGTTTTGGGCCAAAGATATATAAGCTAAACATCTCTGGCCAGAGATACCTAGAATTTTCTTAAAAAAATAAATAAAAAAATAAAATAAAATAAAATAAAAAAGTCACGATTTTAATTAAATTAAAAATAATAGTGCACCAAGATTGATTTAAGCTTCTTGTGTGCATGTTGTTGGGCGGATCTGGAATAGTTAACCCAGATTGGCTATTTTCTCTTCAGATGTTGGTATTATCGCGTAAATAAGTAATCACGTGATTACGTGATCCCAACCTGGATCAAAGATCAGATTGTCATGTGATCCAGAACATCTCATCTACACTCTGGTGCAGTCATGCAGTGATGGGTCTAACAATATCAGTAATTGATTGTCTGATATATCGGATAAATAAAAAGTTTAATTAATTAATACTTTTATATAAAAAGTAATCAATATAGTCTTTCTTTCTCCAACTAGGTTATAAATGAAACTGGGTTCAAAATATGGGTTACAAGTTACAACTAGACAATATGACTTTAACAAAAATAATAAAGTATTATGGGACAAAGGTAAATGTAATAAGCGACTTTATTATAACAATGAGTTTAACAACAAGAGAATACTTCTTAACACCTCTATTCTTATTCCAAAGGTTAAAACTAAGAATTGAACTCTTTGTGAGTTTTCTAAATTTGAACTCTGTCTGTTGTGAATTACTCTTTATCGAGTGCGAGGAGAGTATTATATACATTTTCCCCTTTAATAAATACATTAGTTTTAGACTAACTATACTATCTCTATTGAATTCATTTCTATCATATAATTTCCTTACCATGGCCTCATCATTTTGGGGCAGTAGGCAGAGGTGGCTTTTCCAAGCCTTGAAACATAAGTATTGTTGACAACATTTTCACCTTAATACTATAATCTACCTTCAATTTGCCTTTAATCTACTGAGTGTTAATACTATATGTAGGGTGTCCAGGATTATGCTATTAGCATAATTTAGCATAATTCAAGTTCGCTAGCATTATTATGCTAGCAGCAGGATTTAGTATAATTCCATTTTTTAGCATAAATCTTAGCATAATTTGAGTATTTTTGATAAAATTTTTAACAAAAATTGCAGTTTTAGTTATTATATATATACACGGTACAGAAAAAACCTCATTATTTCATATAATGCATAAGTTTATACCAGGGACGTAGTTATAACAGAGTGTATAGTTAACTGCTAGGATAGTATCAGCAAAATCTTGCTTTTGATTAGCTTGTCGATGGGCTTTGTTAGTGCAACGTACTGCTATTGTACAGTACTATACTTATATGAGCATACCGAATTTGATTCATATTATTTTGAGATAGCTATAATATCATATGATTATATGATAAAACAAAATCAGGTGAGAATGTTACATGTTATTTCTTAATTTTCACTAATCATAAAATGACCCAGGTCAATTTGTGATACAGGCGTGAGACCACAGCAATATAATAAACTGCTAATAATAGTTACATATTATTAATAATAACAACGATGTTAATTATAATTATTAATAATTGCATTGATATTTGCATCAAAAAATTCAAATAAATATAATTTGTAAATAGTTATTTTTAAAAATTTTACATTATAAAAACTATAAAATTTATTAATTTAAAAAGAAATTTTTAAGGAAAATCATTAGTATTAAAAGCATGATTTTATATTATTAGCAAGCATAATTTACTATCTTTAGCAGCAGAATTCTGGACACCCTAACCATATGGTCAGCGAAACTAAAACTAGGCTAAGTACATTGTTTACAAAAAGGGGTATAAACAAACATTAACGGCTAAATGCCAAGGGCATAAACTATTTTTATCTATATAGGTAAAGCTAACTTGTATGAATCTATTGTTTACGAAAGGGAAAATAAACAAACATGAGCAGCGAAATACCAAGAGCACAAACTGGATTGTGGTCTTGCTATATGCAGTTACTATGTGCTTATATCAGAAATTACTGCGGCATTACCTTACACTATGTGGGCTATACTACTGCTATACTGATCTTCTGTGGATTCGTATTATTTCACCGACAATCACTTTACAGACACAACACTACACCTACAACCATTTTACCGACAAGCTTTTTTTACCAACAAATAACTCGCCGACACTCGATTTGCTGACAAGCATGTTTTCACTGACATGTTGATTTTACCGATACTCACTTCAACGACAGTTAATTTTACTGACAAAATCAACTTACTGACAAGTCCATTTTACCAAAAATAGAATTTAGTGACAAGATTATTCTACTGGCAATACAATTTACCGACAAACAATTCGCCAACAAACAATTCGCCAGATGCCTTAAGTATTACAGTTGATGCTAAAGTTATAGAGTCTCGATTTGAAACTATAAGCTCAGCTAAAATCTATATATACTCTATAAATATAAAATCTATACCCAAACCCTACCCTAACTCTATAAGACAAAGACGAAAAAAAACATCCAAAGAAAATTTTAAAATTTTATATCAAAATAGGTCATAACTTCGTGACAATAATTATTATTATTGTCATTAATAAAATGTATAATTTTATTGTCATTATTAATAAATTGCATAATACGTAAATATTCTTAGTAGTTTATTATATTGCTGTGGTCTCATATGTCAACGAGTTGTATTGTCAGCAATTGTATTGTCAGCAAATTTTGTGTCGGTAAAAAAAGCTTGTCAGTAAAATGATTGTCGGTGTAGATTGATATCTGTGAATGATTGTCAGCGATTTGATTGCTACCCATCTTCTGTAACCATGACATGATTTAGGAGAAATTATATGATTGTATGATACAACTAGCAGAAAAATCTCCTGAGTAAACAAATAATTTAAAAAAAAACTTGAGGAGTAGCCCATTACAAGGGTACTATAATCCACATTGTACAGTAGATATATATTTACATGAAAAAAAAATATGAGTAAAAAAAAACAAAAAATCTGGGTACTTGTATTATAATGAAATCAGATCCCAAATTTTAACCAATGTAACCAATTTCTTATTTCTGGGTAAAAGCTTAATCCAAGAAAAGAAAAAAGGTTAGCAAAAGAAAAAAAAATAACAATGATAATAAAAAAAGTAGAACTTGGATACTTATATTATAAGATCCTAGATTTTAATTAACAATACAAATTTCTTATTTCACAGACAAAACTTAACCCACAAGAAAAAGAATTAGCAGAAAAAAGAACAACAATAAAAAAATTGGGTACTTACCTCAGTCTGCATTCAGCCTACAGATTTTAATTAGTGATGACAATTTCTTATTGCTGGATATAAGCTTAACCCACAAGAAAAAGAAAGTAAGTTAACTAAAATAAAGAAACAATAAAAAAAAAGCAGGTACTTATTTTATGCCAATCTAGTTCATATTTAGATCCTGGATCTTAATGTTTTTCCATATCTGATCCAATTTTATTTTAATTCCAAGCCAGCAAAATGATCTTGCAAAGTGCTTCTAATAACATTTTTCAACTTCTAAAACAGGTTCATTTCCCAAAGTGCTTCTGTTTAGGGAGCTTCCAGAAATTACGTAATATTTGGGTGGATGGGTGGGGTCACCAAAATATCAGGTTATAATTCTGGTCAAAATTTTATAATTCTGGCCAAAAGTATAAAATTATAAAATTATTAATAACTTTTGATCTACTGGGCCAATTTAGATGATTTAACTATCAAAATGCTCATCTCAATGAGATGATTCTAACAAGCCCAAATTCGCTAAAATCTAATTACAGGATCCTAAGAACGTTCAGCTTTGTTAATTTTAATAGTGATTTTTTAGAATCACTAAGTAAATTTCTTTAACATTGAATAACTTTTGATCCACTGGCCTGTTTTGTATAATTTAACTACCAAAATGTTCGTCTCAGTGAGATGATTCTAACCAGTGAAGAATTTCTCAAAAAAATTTTTTGTTCTTTGAGAACATAAATTTTTAATTTTATGTTCTCAAAAAAAATTTAATGTGCACTATAATATTTTTTTAAAAATAAAATTTTTAAAATTATATAATATTCATAATAAATTTATTTATTATAATTTTTAAAACAAAAATACTATATTTACTTAAATATTTATAATTGAAAATGAGAAGAACTAGCCCAAAAATCATAAGCTTTTTGAAAATTAAATTTTTTATAAGAACCATAAACTTTGATTATTAAAGATAATTAAGAGTATCAATTCACATTTTATTACGAACTTTTGTCTTAATTAAATTTTGTTGTAAAAAAATTCACTCAGTAAGGGAAGTGCAGTAAATTACATGATTAGGGTTTACATAGGTCCTGACCCCCTCCCTAGTGATAGAACTACTGACCAATCAAATTTTAGACATAGCAACTATCTTTGATTAACTAAAAATTGATTTTACTTCAATATTATTGGATATTTATACTATATATATATATATAGAATGTAATAGGTGGCAGACCCCTACTAGAAAATTATATAATTTACTGGACTTTCCTTATTATTATTAATTTTATATATATATCTTATGAGAACATAAATTATAAATTTTGTGTTTTTAGCTTGTTCTCAAAAGAGAACATGATTTTTAATTGTAGTGTTCTCATATTTTTTTGAATGTTCTTGAGAACATTGAGAACATTAAATATTCTTCACTGATTCTAACAAGCTCAAAATCGCTAAATTCCAATCACAGAATATCAAGATCAATAAAGATTTGTATTTTGTTAATAACAATACAAATCTTTATCGATCTTGTTATTCTGTAATTAGAATTTAGCGATTTTGAGCTTGTTAGAATCGTCTCACTGAGATGAACATTTTGGTAGTTAAATCATCCAAAACGGGCTAGTGGATTAAAAGTTATTCAATGTTAAAGAAATTTACTTAGTGATTCTAAAAAATTACTATTAAAATTACACAAAAGTTGAACGATCTTGGGATCCTGTTATTAGATTTTAACGATTTTGGGCTTGTTAGAATCGTCTCATTGAGATGAGCATTTTGGTAGTTAAATCATACAAAACGGACTAGTGAATCAAAAGTTATTATCAATTTCAAAAATTGGGTATATAAATAATTTTTAAAAAATATAAAATTTGATTGGCTAATAGGGTATTAGGTGTGGGTGGGTGGGGTAAAATTTTGAAATTTATTAGTAACAAAAAATTACGTAATTTTTGGAAGCTCCCTTATATTTGATCCAAGTTAATCTTTACAGATTCCAAAGAAACAGTGAAGTAATATTTTTCTACCTTCCCAATCCAAAATTGTTGCACCTTTTTAAATATAAGAAACATATTAACAATAAATTATTAATGTTAAAAAAAAAATTAAAAAACTAGTTATTATGATTGGTTAGAAATTGATATTAACTAATTGACACACTTTGTTATGTAACAAATAATAATTTGAAGATCTGCATACATTCCAAAAATTAGAGCATATGATTATAAAATTTTCATATAGGCGGATTTTAATAATTTCTAGATGATAAATAAATTTGATCTACAGATCTACATATATATTTGGGGCACTACAAAAAATTTTTTCTGTAGTTTTTTGATATTGTGTTCCAAATAATCTAATTTTTGTAAATTAAGTTTTTACAAAAAAAATTTTTTTGACCCATTACCACTTTTTGCTATGGGCACCTATTTGTTATCATAGATAAAACAAATTCTAATAAATGTAACATGATATAAACAAATAACTAACTAATTAAATTTATCATGTGATATTTAGTTAGATTAGCTTAGATTTTATTACTATAAAAGGAGTTGTCTAAAGCAGAAGCAAATTTCTGTGATCATATTCAATCAAATTGCAAAATTTTAATAATTACTAGCAAAGCAAAACAAGAAACAAAACAAAAAACCAAAAAATACAAAAAATGGCAGTCTAAACCTACCTTAGATAGATTAAGTAAAAATATCAGAAAGGCAATTTTGCTTATATATTTTGTGCATTAGATTAAAACTTGTGTCAGATTAAATCTAATGCATGCCAAATAACTATTAGTTGACTAGCATTAAATGATCAACAACAACTGGACTAAACTAACCCCTAACTTTACCGTAATTTTACTTTAACCCTAATCTAATTTAGACTGGGTCTAATCTGATGCACAACATATATATCTATCTAAAACCCAATCTAACTCTAATATAAGATAATCCTAACCCTAAAGTTAATCAAGAAAATTATTAAGAAATATGAGTTGCCCCTCTTTAAGCATCCTTATAAAAGGAAATTTGGAAATTTTATATCCAATAAAAAACATTGATTTACATATTTCATTCTGTATTATCACATTTCAGATCAGTCAAACAAATCTGTCCATATATAGGTACTTTTTTTTATAGTTTTGCTAGAGTTTAGGGTTAGGGTTATCAATAAAAGTGTATATGTAGATTTTAGTAGGTTATATAGATTTATAGCTGATTTGAAAATTAGTGAACACTTGAAAAATTTTCTCATTTTTGAAACCTTTCAGTTTTGTCTTATGAATCATCAACTCAGAAACTATGTCACAGTCTTTGGAACTTTGATCCAATAATGATGATGTGATTTCTGAAGAGTTATATGATTTATAAGATGAAACTGAAAGGTTTCAAAAACGAGAAAATTTTTCAAGTGTTCCACTATTTTCAAATCAGCTGTAAATAGAAACCCCAGATCTCAGCATAAGACAATCTCAGCATAAAATAAGCCGCCCAATTACTATTTTCTATATATATTGTTAGCAAGCAATTTAGTTTTAATACTGTCTTTCTTCTCTATAATCATGCAGTCTGTATCATGCAAATTGTGTGATTGTATGAAGGTTTTTATTATGATGTGCTTATAAAAAGGTATTTTTTTATAATTTTATTAGTAAAGTGGTTGCAGATTTTGATGTAATTATAAAAAGGTTTTACTATGATGTGATTATATAGGAGATGACTATATAGGAGGAAGACAGTATAAAGGATCTTTATAAACATATCTAATAAATTGTTAAATTTGAAGATTTTTTTAAAAAATATGTAATTTTTATATTCTGGGCAGTTGGGTATAAGCAGAAATTTCATTTTGCTTATACACATAGTGCCGATTTATACTTTGCTATCTTGACATAGTGACCAGTGTATAAAGCTGTTTAGCGATAACTATCACATCCAAGTAATAAATTATTGTAATTACTTAAATTTAAATAAAAACATATTTTATTCAATTAATAAATCACAAATACAGTATGTTATTTTGGGTTTATTTTTTAGTATACCAGGAATATAGTACAAAGTACAAAGTATATAGTTCAGTTCGAGTTTTGTGTTCATTAGCAAAATCTGGAATCTAATTGGACACCCTAATAATTTACAAATGTCTGCTGATCAAATATAGCTAATCTAAGATACCTACAGCAATCCAGTCAAATCTAGTTATGAAGCCGTAAATCCCAACTAAGCATATCAGTATAACCATCTAATATCTCGTGAATAACTTATGAGTATAATGATTGATTATAATTGTAATCGCTTTCATATTTTAGCTATGATAACATTTCTAACTGCTCAGTTGCATAGAAACACATTACGGCAAACAAATTTAGTACCTGTCACCTACAAAAACTAGTATTTGTACCTAAATTCTACCCATACGGCTTGCCATTTTTAGCAACATGGAAAACATTCGAGTTTTGCATTCATCCACAAAATCTGATTCTGATTAGATGCTCTAATTTTGGATGCATCATACAAAAAGGTGCAATGATCTATATCTCTACCAAGAATGCAAGCAAATCTTGATCTGATTGTATGTAGTGCTTAGGGATTAACAATTATCTTATAATTGCTGAATATAGAAGTTAATAGAAGTCATAAGGTGGATTAGTGGCAGAAACGATCCTCAGTCCTGTGATTTCTGAGCAATTTAGAACGCTCATGCTGTCCCACAAAAATTTTACCCCACGTGATTTTGACCAATCGAATTTCAAGATCAGGTGTAATGTAAAAATTGAAGCGAAACAACTTTTTTACAAAAAATGCAAATAGCTCTAAATTTTAATTAGGAAACCACCTTCTGCGGCCTAATTAAAAATGTTCCATGTGAAATTATACTAATAAACTCAACCCTAACCCTACGTTGTTCTCACCCTAACCCTAACTATAACGAGGTTTATTTTTACGCGCAACTTTACTTAGGAAACAAAACACATTTGTTTTGACAATCACATTATACCTGATCTTAAAATTTTATTGGTCAAAATCATGTGGGGTAAAATTTTTTGTGGGAGAGCTACCACTAATGCAATTTAGAGCTCCATAGATCATTCACATGAAAAATTTAATGAACATGTAATTGATAATCTGGGCTTTCTTGGATATATTTTGTTTGGAAATCATGGGACTAAGGATCGTTTTTGCTACCACTAATCTACCTGGAAGTCATACTTGAACCTTAAGGTTAATTACACTTACCTCGTGATGCTGGTCATCATTGCATTGCCCAAATTTTTTTCAGTGGTGTTTAATCAGTATTCACGTTGTATGCATGCTTGAAAAAAGCATTTACATCACTGCTTCTATGACAAAATCGATATAATAGCTAGGATTTTTTTTACTCATATGCTCGTTATCAATAATTGGATAAATAATGCATGCACAAATATGATCTAAACTAAAGTTAGTGCCGAAATTCTTTTGTACCAAATCTGAAAAATTTCAGGTTTCGTATTATAGCTTCCACTTCCAAAACCTTATCCGAAACTCGAAATCTCACCCGAAGCCCAAAACCTTATTCAAACCCGAAACCTCGCCTGAACACCAAAAACTACCCGAACTTCCATATACATTGATTGCATTAATGTATTATATATCTCTTTCAAATGCACTAATGTATGCTATGTATCTCTTCAATATACATAAATCGCACTGATATATGTTATATATCTCCTTAAAGAATTCAATAAAATTTGAATATCCAGCGCTATTTGGGCTGGAATGTATCCAACAATTTATTGCATACGTGCAGTCCTTTTTGTTGTTCTGATTCATAAGTACAACATGAAAAGGCATAATATATTCTGACATTCAAGATTGCTTTTGCAAGCATCAGTTTTTTTTTTTACTTACTATGTAAAAACTGAATACAATATCAAGTAGTAATAAGTAATAATACGTCCATATCTACTAATAATCAAATTGATTACTGCAGAATTAAATAAATTGTTGGTATCAAAAGGCATCAAATACTTATCGATTCTTCATTGGCAATTTTTCTATCGTCCTAGAATTTTGAAATCAGCTGTAATAACGGTATGATATTAAAAATAAAGTTGGCCAGCTTTAAAAAAATACCGAACAAACCCAGGCAGTGAAAAAAAAATTGCCAAAAAAAAGATCTACAGTAGCTTCCGAAACCTTATCCGAAACTCGAAACCCCACCTGAAGCCCGAAACCTTATTCAAAACCCGAAACTTACCTGAACACCAAAAACTACACAAACTTCCATATACATTGATTGCATCAATGTATTATATATCTCTTTCTGATGTATGTTATATATCTCCTTAAAAAATTCAATAAAATTTGAATATCCAGCACTATTTGGGCTGGAATATATCCAACAATTTATTGCATGCGTGCAGTCTTTTTTGTTGTTCTGATTCACAAGTACAACATGAAAGGCATAATATATTCTGATATTCAAGATTGCTTTTGTAAGCATCAGTTTTTTTTTACTTACTAAGTAAAAACTGGATACAATATCAAGTAATAATAAGTAATAATACGTCCATATCTACTAATAATCAAATTGATTACTGCAGAATTAAATAAATTGTTGGTAGCCAAAAGGCATCAGATACTTATCGATTCTTCATTGGCGATTTTTCTATCGTCCTAGAATTTTTGAAATCAGCTGTAATAACGGTATGATATTAAAATAAAGTTGAGCAGCTTTAAAAAAACCCCTGAACAAACCGAGGCAGTGAAAAAAAAATTGCCAAAACAAACATAATTAAAAAAATGATCTATATAATATTATAATTTATTCAAAAAATAATTTTACATTTTGGGTTCATTAAAAATGAGTCAACTTTATAATAAATTTTAAAGCTTCAATACTATATTATTGAGTTTCGGATCATAGTTTTAGGCTTCGGATTATAGTTTCGGGGTTTCGGGGATTTGGGTTTCGATTTTTATGAAAAAATCTGAAACTAGTTTCGGATTAGATCCCTTCCGAAACTTAGTTTCGAGTAGGCTTCGTATCGATACAAATATTAAAATGTAATGATTTTATTATTTAACCGGTCAGTTGAGCTTCTGACTGGTATCGATTTGACCAGTCATGACCGGTCATAACCTTTACTATTTCTAAATATAATGCTCTTTATTTGGTAACAACATACTGTATGTAAAAATTCATTGTTTTTTTCCGAATTAATTCAATTATTACATATGATTATCGTGTTGTTGCATAATAACGCTCATGAGCATTATTTAAAATGATTCCTTAATTAAGCTTAATTTACGCAAAAACCAAAATTACACCCCTGTGCTTCATTTTGCGAAAATAAAGTAAAAGTATATTATAAAATCGTTATTTACGTTACTGATTTTAGCGCGACTGCGTCGCGCAGCTACCTTATAGTCTATTAGCCAATCAGATCTCAGAATGTTCTACAAAAATTGGTCAATCAGAATGAAGGCTGATTTGGGATGGTGTGTAAAAAAATTGTTTGTGACACTGGTAATTATTTCCATATTTGGGACGGTCCCCCGTCGTTGAACGATAGGTAAAGATTACTCCAGAAGTAGAAAAATAAGCGTCTTTGTTTTAAAAAAATTCTATCCTAAATTTTGTGACTTAAAGTCCTTTAAAAATATATACTTTTTTTTTAAAAGCCATCATTTCCTAACTTTAGATTGTTCTGTGAACACATTGATAATATATTCTTTGTAAAATTATTATTAGAATATTTAAGTAAATCGGGGATAACATTTTATTATACGGGAATATTCCAACAGACAAAATAAAAGGAATAAAATAAAAAATTATATGCTTTAAACTGTTTGATTAAAGTAAAAGTAAACTAATGGCAAAATAATTTATGAGTACTTATGAGAGTATTTACGAGTATTTTTATGGAGAAGAGTTTTATTTATATCCAATCAACTCACATCCCTTTCCAATGACAACACAAACCGAAGTTAAAAATAATTTTTGTAAACCTAATAAACTAGGCACTAAAAAGGGTACGAAAGCACCAACTACTTCCTCTGGTTGACATAAAATTTCTTGTCTTTTTATAATATATTTCCCATCATTTCGGTAGGTTAATTCTAATTTTATCATAATTCTAAAAAGAAAAAAAAAATTTTTAAAATATTTTTACGAGAAAATATTTGCAGATATATAAATATATATATTTAGGTAATTATGTTTTTTCATTATTTACCTTATTGGATGTTCAACCCAGAAGAAAACACCACGACGAGCAAAATGTGTTACGTCAATTACAACCTTATTTTGGTCTTCGTTATAAAATATTTCATGAATAGTTGTTTTATCAGAAAAAGTATATCCTGAAAATGTACCCACAATAAGGATGCGTTAATAAAACATTATATTATAACTTAAACAGATAATTAATATAATAAATTATATATTTAATAATCACCTTTATAAAATCTATTTAATGCGATAAATTTGTCCCGAGAACATCGACCACTGGGAATGTAAGTCAAAAAACCTTTAAATTCAACATTTTCGCAATAATATTGTGCGATTTCTTGTGGACTATAGCCATTTTTTTTTGAGCCAAGAATAAGATCTATAATTTTTGGAATATCTTGAACTGGTTCGTCCATGGTTTTTTTTTTGTGTTTCTGTTTGAATAAACCGAGAGATTCAGGCGAATGCCTTATATATATATATTCTAACCCAGAATGTGTTAGGTTTTACAATCTTAATTTTTCACATGCATCTCTCGTTTGTATCCTAAGCTGGAAAGCTAAAAAGTCTGTTATATAAATAACTAATACTTTAATATACGAATTAGACAATAGATTGAATATACATATGTAACCATTGTGGCCTTCATTCTTATTGTAGTATATGGAATTAGCAAGATCGTCAAGATCGTATTTATGTTTATTTCACAATCATTGTACTGTACGTACGTACAGAATTAAAATCATTCGAAACTATAATTTATTTTTAATGAATAAAACGTCTCAAACTTTATTTAACCCACATGAGTTTACTTGGCATTAGATCAGATGCTCAGCTATTTCTAACATCTAAGATAGGACTAGCAATATTATGAGAATAAATCAGTAAATTCGATAAAGTTTCTTATTTTATTATATAAGCATCCATTACAGAACTAATTCAGTCGAATTTGGCTATGTGGTTATCGTAATATCTTAGGTACGCACTATTTTAGATGCTGGATACTCTGCATTAGAAATGCATATATACCAAACTATAATACAAGGCTTACTATTGATTACCGGAGCGACGGAGCATTATTGGTAGATAAATAAAGTTAATGCAATGCAATGTGAAAATGGTGCAGTGTGGCGTCTTTTTAAGTGAATTTAGAAAATGATAGCCAATAAAATTTGTCAATTGAATTAAATTCGAAATTGTCTTAATTAACCTGAAATTTTTACAATAGATTTTTGTGTTCTGTTGCCCGCACGAGTGCATATTCTAGAAATTTCACGTCTTCGCACAATAATGCAAGACCTGGATTCGGATATTGGTTCACTAAATTAATACATTACAACATTTAAGTATTTCAAGGTAAAAGTTTCGATTTAATTCCTTTTTTTTTAAACTCTATTTAGTTGGTTCATGTGAAATTCAAGAAAAAATCCGGTGAGGAAGAGAATCTTAATTTTTCCCCTCATTGTCTTTTACTGTTTGTTGCGTAATTCTCCCTGCGTAACGAATATCTACGTCCGAACTCTACTACGTATTTACTACGTATTATATTAATATAAGTCACTCTCGTTACAATGAACGTAAATTTAAATCTCAATATAAGAGAAGTTAAAGCAGGTCTGTGTAAAATTTTCTCAATATAGTGAATTTTTAAAATAATTTCTAATCTCTTCATTATAACAAGGATACATGAACAACTTGTAATTCCGTCTAGAGATATTAGTCGATTTGATCTAGTTGACTTAATCGACTTACTTATCAACTAGTTATCAACTAATTATAAATTATATTAATCAACTAAGCAACTATTACTATTAATCGTAATGATAACAGAAATCACAACTATTGATTGGTAACTAATAATACTTCTCGGTTTGAGATGTATCTGATGTGAATTTTTTTTATTTCAACTTTGCCAGTTTTCAGTATGTTTTATACCAACTGGTTATCCTCAAAAGCATAAAGGCACTATTTTTCGATATAACATGAATTGTTCCAGGTACCAATCATAGAGTCAGTACTTTACAATTGTCATTTATCAATTTTCACTGATTGGAAAATAATTCAGGTGTTTCTTTACGTAATAGATTAATAATAATTATAAATGTTATTTATTAATAATATTAATAATTTATGTAGTTTTTTAGTATCACATATTTTATTTTTTCAATTATACTTGAATCGTTCTTTTTTGTTTTATATATTATATTTGAATCAATCTTTTTTTTAAATACTGCTAGATATTAGACCTACCATTAAATAAATAATAGGGTAGATTTAACCATTTTTGATCAATTTTACGGTATATAATCTATTATAGTAGAGCTTGAATCTATTATCTGTTTTTATATTAAATTTAACAAATATCTGGCAGATTTTATTATTAAATTTAGTATACAAGTGATAACAAATCCAAAGTTCTATATTGTGGTTATAAAATTCTGTGAAATATAGATGAACAAGCTACGTCTTTTCAAATTTCGATTACATAATAAACGAGATGTAAAATAATGTAACTATTAAGGAGGGAGAGCATATACGTTTAACTGATTTAACTCTAATAGTTACTAGGAGATAAGTTTCTGATTTACTCGAATAAAGGTCTCTTTAGTATGTAGCATATTAAACAGCCCGTTAATGTGCCAAATAACACGTTAATGTGTCATATATTAAATTCAAATGTATATGTTGTGCCCCAGATGTCAATTTGTCCCAAATGTCAATTTGTAGCCTAAACAAATTAATGTTAACAGGGCATTTAGCTAAATTTTAGTAAATTGATATCTGGCGCCCCAATTGACAATCGGGTCCAATTTAGATTTGGGCACAACATATATAAATGAATGAATTTGACTTCAATAAAGAGAAAGACAGATGTAAAAAGATTCCCTTCAATTTTACTTAAGAAAAATAAAGTAAGCTAGTGGGAGCTATTCAACAATGGTACTACTAAACCTAACACGTTGATGTGCTATCAGTCACATGATTTGTCACATTCAAAATTTTATCATATGATTTTCATAAATTACACAAATTGGCAAATTTACATTTTTTAAATTTTCTCCCAATAACTTAGCTACAGCACATAATGTTTCTTTAAGCAACTTGTTGCTAAAGTTTTCACAAATCAGAAAATATAAAAAATATTAAAAACTAGCTTGTTCTTGTAAAGTAATATAGCTTCAAAACTGTGCTATTTTTTGTCTTCTCTCACATGATTTTTCTCCAGTTTGCAAATACCCGCTATAAAAGTAGATCACTAGGTGTGCTGAGTTGAGAGCTTTCACCAAAATGCATGTGCAAAGGGCTGGTGCATTATGAATGTAACAAAGAAAATCAGGAAAAACTGTTTTATGAATAGGTAGTCATATTAATTCAACAGTTTTTTTTTTAAATTTTAATTTTGTTCTAAAAAAAGGCTTATTTTTTATATAACTTTGTTAATTTTATGATTGAAATATTTAATACAATATCTGATATCTTTAATTATCTAAATTCAGAACTACGATTTTTGTTTTTTTCACTCTTATCCAGTAATACCATCAATCCCATAGAAATGTATTAACAATTAAATTATAAGACCAACTTAAAAACTTATTTATGAAACAATAGAGATTTTTGTATTACTCAAAAATACAAGTGCAACACAAATAAAAGAAAATTTTATAATATATATATTTTTATTAATTCCAATTTTGAATTCGAATCTAACAAACATAATTAAAAACTTAATATTGTTTTATTTTCTCTATTTTATAATTTATGCTCGTATTATACAATCTTAAATAAAACCAGATTTGCGTATTTGGTGACTTCGTCACCAGGTTTTGTAATAAAGTTGTATATGTGTATATTTGTTTATCCCGTGCTGTGTATATTATGTATTGAAGTTTATGTAAAGAGTTTTTTTTGATATTTGGTTTAATAAAAAATTATTTGTATTATTATATGTGATTAATAAAAGGTTTCAACTGATTATTCTAGTTGTTTTTTT